>JASANB010007286.1:0-64906 GCA_030248155.1 Sabatieria punctata | reverse complement strand
ACACTAACTCTTAATTTCCTTTTGCACACTATCTGTACTCTCCATCATCCTTAAATTGGACACAACTTTTTGGTAAAGTAGCTATAGGAGATTGGCGTAGCTGCAAGTACTGTCTGTAATGCGTAGCCAGCCAACTGCCCCACTAGAGCAAAAAATTGCTGCGCTATTAGTGTACGTACCTGTTGTATAAATTGCTTGAATCACTGGCCACAAAAACTGTGACTGGTTCTGTTGCGAAATATTTGTTTGATTATAATTTTAAATAGACTTTAGGGATGCAATCGAATACAAAAATACCGAATACCGAAGCGGATTTTCGCAACCGAATAATATCGAATATTGATGATTCGCAGGGGCAATTGCAGAAATATGCTTTAAACTAACATTTCTTGTCTTTGCTAAACTTTTTGATGCTAAACAAAACTCTAGAGTGACGTATTGTTTGAATGCTGCAAATTTATCTATGCCTAAAACAAAAACAAGCCTTATTTGGTCATTCTTTACCGTCCATCCTTTGGACAACAAGGACGAGTGCAAGATTTGAAAGCAAACGATTTTTTAAGAGGCGCGAGTCAGACCACAAACCAGTGCGCTAATTAATCATGTGAAGTCACAGCACAAAGACGCCTACAGAAAGTTGGAGGAAGGGAAGATCCAGCCAGTACTACTAACTACTACCGGAAGCGCTGGAGCCGACAGTTTCGGCATATGTACAAATAACTGGATGAATCGTTTAAAAAGGTAGGTAGGATTTTATACATACCTACTCGGTTCGGTACAACAAAGGTTTAGGTAAAGAAGGGAAATCTGACACCGTAGTCCACTGGGAACTGAAAAGGCTGTTGTTGTTGTTGTTTATAGGCACACCTGAAGTTCGTTAACTTTTGGTATGAATACAAATAGTCATTGTATGCCAAATTTTTAGTATAGTAAATGAACAGAGAGATGAAAAAAGAAATACATCAGTATTTCTGCTCAAATTTAAGCAAAATAGTGTAATTTTAGCTTTTTCACAATATACGGTATTATTCGGTTTAAAAAATACCGAATTCGAATAGCACTAGTGAAGTAACTGAATAAGGTACGTATTCGGTTCATACCGAATAATACCGAACTTCGGTTGCATCTCTAGACTTGAGCAATGATGGAATGGCCGGCTGAACAGCGTTCTCAAATCCCAACTGCTTGTGAAACTTTCTAAGAGCGCTGTTATCATGGCCATAGCAGTCAGTATAAAGTACGATTGCAATGTCAACAAACAACATACTGACGCTATTTCGCCACCATCGATCGCTTACAACAGGTCAAACTTCAGCCTGCACGGCTGCACAATTTGAAAGCGAGGCCGCTGGTTGGAGGGCGGTGCTAAGTGGGCGGAGCGTGGCTTTCGCGCAGTGACGTATGTGGCAGTCGGATTGGCGGCGCCTGACGTGGGGTGACGTGCGCGATTGTAAATGTTGAGACCAACAAAAGTGGAGCGTAAAGGCAGCAGCAGCGGCCCAGCCAGCGTTAAACTAGAAGAGAGAGAGCGCGTTGAAATCTATCGACGCACTGCCCGTCCGCGTGTACATTTGCCTGCACACCCCGACTGCAGAAGAAAGGTTGTTCGGTCTGGCTTATACCGACTTCGCCCGGTCTTTGGCTTGGTCCGTCTCCAGTGCGTGGACGACATGGAATATCGATTGGGTCTACAAGATTCTGCTAGACCAGCACGGTGAGTCTGTTGTTGTGTTAGTGCTTTCGTCACTGGTCACGTGTCTATGAGTTATAGTTGGTTTCTTCATTGTTTGTTCCTGCTGCATTGTCACTTTTAGACTCGCACGAGTATTCAGCCATGCTGCAGTGTCGCAATTCCGCCGCCGTTTGGCTGGCACCAGAGATTGAGCGACCGTTAGCCACTGCTAAACGAGCTAGAATGAGCTCCTCGATCGAACCCTCCGGTTTGGCCGACTTACTACGACAGTCTATAGAAGGAACGCTCAGTAAGGTGAGGCCTACTTTGTCTTTTGAACCAAAACTCAAACTGTCCCTGATCTAATTTGCAATATGTGCGCGGTTATCGGGTTTTCCTCTCAAACTTAAGCCTAAACCTTAGCTACCTCTTGCAGGGTTCGTGCGGGACCTGGAAAGTCAGGGAAATGGCAGGCAATTTTGTGTCTGGTCTGGAAGAAATTTGATAGCAGCAGAAACATCTTGCCGCCAAATGGTCCTGTCAGCACTTTACACAACACCGTTTTGAAAATCGGTCTTCTAATTTTATATACTCCTACTTAAACCGGAAATTTACCCTCTGAATACCGTTTAAATGCTTCTTAAGACTACAACTGACCTCGGCTTTAGACTGGGAGGGCTGGGCCGATTTCCGGCTTTAATGAAATTTCTCTCATATTGCTTGCAGTTTCCTCACCCTGGTTAGTCAGGGAATTTTCACTTCGGTCATGGAAAAGTCAGGTAAACGTCAGGCAATTTGGCTATACAAAAGCCGCACGAACCCTGTCTTAGGGTAACTTTAACGTAAATTCCAGGTTTACATTAGGCTTAGGTGGTTAAGCTCACGCTCGGGTTCAGGCTTAGGCTTGAGGAAATGTGGTAACCGCGCACATACGCTAAATTGACTGCCGGGAATGCCGACAGCTGGTTGTTTCGGAAGGCGAAAATTTTTGTGAACATTTCTTATCCGGTGTGCGTGTTTTTTCGTCGAAAAACTGCCTTTCGTTAGCCGAAACCAGTCTCTGTTCTGTTTGTTTTTGCTGTTGAGCGATGATCTGAAGAAGTAAGACGCACATGATTACCACGTGATTACAGCTAAATTTAACGGCATCTGGCTCGTTCGAAACTAGACCGCCGCTTGCTACATCGATTTTTGCCAGTCGGCTACGTAGATACGTAAACTCACGCAATGGTGATTGCATAATTCGTTATCGGCTGTAGCTTTATAGATTTTCGCAGTTTTGTCTCAACATAAAAGCTTCTGCTGGTTTATTCCGGCCCGCTCGTATTTCACTTGTAACAGAAGTATTAAGTCGAGTAGAAAAACGTCTTTCTCAATCAGTGGAACCAGTTCTGACTTCAATTGCAGAAACGTCACATTACGCCCAAGCAGCTTTTTTGGCACGTATCTCTTGATCGAATTGCACTAAAGCGTACGTATGCAATTTCCGTTAGGGTTTGCGTCTACGCCTACTACGTTTGTTTTGTCGAAAAGCTGACTGACTAATTTCAGTTGCTGATTGTTGATTGTCGCTGTTTTCTCGATTACAATGACTCCCACATTCGCAGTGCCGTCAACGCCTTTTATTCAAAGCTGGTGCGAAGGCGACTTCAAGAAAACAAGGTTGGTTGAACGTTTGTGGACTTACAATGACGGAAAATCCCGAACTCGAATCATTTCTTGCGCTGTTCTCCAACCAATCTCACCGGCTACATTATTCGGTCGGAAACCTTTGGTGTCTGACACCTGCCATGAACTGTGCTGTTTTTGCTGGTACAGCTGCCAGGCCAGGCCAGCCTCCGACCACACCAGTCGGCTCACAAGACGACCACTAACTAGCCGGGAAACAGCGTAGCAATGACTGGAGAGACAGACCCGGTTCGGTTGCACCAACAAGTTGACTTTCAGATTGGCGCACTGGATCTGTTGCAACAAATGACAAATGCCTGCGGGCTTGGTGAGCAGCATCAGTTTGACATTGTGCTGTACGATCAGCAGACGTTCGATGAGGACTCCCCTTCGACGCAGCCTGTCAAATCGAAATGCGCCTTCAACGGTCTGTCGAGCACGACAGGCAGAAGTCGCAGACGCAGCACCAAGAGCTCCAACAAGCAACGTGACCAATTGCTGGACACCGGCAACACGTTTCTCGGCGTGCTCATGGACAAACTCAACCAATCGGCACAGTTTGAGCGTGTGCTCATGTTGAAAGGTGAGACACTTCGTATGTGTTTATTTATGGACTTAGTTATGTGATGTAGTTTGGCTATGAAAACAAAATGTAGTTTGGCTATGAAAACAAAAACCAGCGCCTTAAGGGTCGGTCTCTGAACCGATCGATTCTCAGTATTCAGACCCCAAAATTGAAACTTTGGGCTAGAGAGCTGTAGGTTGGTACACTAATACATACTTATGAGTTGTCTTTCGGCCCCAAAGGATTAGTGGATTTGACGCTCCAATCCCGAGATACAGCCTTCTGAAAATCGGCCCGCTTGACTATGGGACCAAAATTTCAAACTCGAATTTCTACCCTACCAACTGGACTTGGAAGATAAAAATTTGGGTTTTTGCGTAGCTTCTGAAGTACTTTAAGAATCTGCAGTCCAATTTTCTGTTAGAAGAAAAAAATATTTTTTCGACCTATTTGACGGGCCATAACTCGGCTGGAACCCCCCTAGAGGCGCATTTTTATTTCATAACTTTGTAGCGCTTTTTATAAGCTTCTTTTTGGTATAGAATATGGTACGATTGCTCGTGGCCAATCCAGTGAAAACTGGCCTCAAATGTCACGAACTCGAAAAATTCGCATGTTTCACTATAGACATAATTTTCTAAATCGAATTTCTGACTTAATAAACGGAGTTGAGCTTTGAAAATTTGGGTTTCCAGAGTACTTTCAGTGTGCTTTCGGAATATTTGCTGGATTTAGAATTTCGAGGCAAAAAAATTTTTTGTGACCTTTTTGGCGGGCCATAACTCGGCTGGAACCCCTTTAGAGGCGCTTTTTTATTTCATAACTTTGTAGCTCTTTTTATAAGCTTCTTTTTTGTATAGAATATGCTTCGGTTGCTCGTGTCCAATCCAGTGAAAATTGGCCTCATAAGGTTATATATACTATATATAAAAATTCCCTCATTTGGAAGGCCAAATTTGAATGAGTTCTCAGCATTTGAGGCCAATTGTCACCGGAATGGCCACGAGCAATCGTAGCATATTCTATACCAAAATGAAGCTTATAAAAAGAGATACAAAGTTATGAAATAAATAACCCTCTAGAGGGGGTTCCAGCCGAGTTATGGCCTGCCAAAGAGGTCGCAAAAATTTTTTTCCTAGAAATTCTAAATCCAGCAAATATTCCGAGAGCACACTGAACGTACTCTGGAAACCCAAATTTTCAAAGCTCAACTCCGTTTATTTAAATCAGAAATTCGATTTAGAAAATTATTGTCTATAATGAACCATGCGAATTTTTCCAGTTCGTGACATTTGAGGCCAGTTTTCACTGGATTGGCCACGAGCAATTGTACCATATTCTATACCAAAAAGAAGCTTATAAAAAGCGCTACAAAGTTACGAAATAAAAAAGCGCCTCTAGGGGGTTCCAGCCGAGCTATGGCCCGTCAAAGAGGTCGAAAAAAATGTTTTTCTTCTAACACAAAATTGGACTGCAGATTCTTAAAGTACTCCAAAAGTTACGCAAAAACCCAAATTTTTATGTTCCAACTCCAGCTGGTAGGGTAGAAATTCGAGTTTGAAATTTTGGTTCCATAGTTAAGCTAAGCGGGCCGATTTTCAGAAGGCTGTATCTCGAGATTGCAGCGTCAAATCCACCAATCCTTTGGGGCCGAAAGACAACTCATAAGTATGTATTAGTGTACCAACTTACAGCTCTCTAGCCCAAAGTTTCAATTTTGGGGTCTGATTAGGGCAAAGGGCCAAGACTCGATCGGTTCAGAGGCTGTCTGTTGTCATTTAATAGCCATGTTATTCGTCATACATCTAACAGGCCATCCGCCGAAGGGGAGGGCGTTGGGTGGTAGGAGCCAAAATCCTGGTAGATGGGGAAGGGAAGTGTAGAATTCTGAATTTCTAAAAATCGTTCCAAGATGCTAATCTTGGCTCAAGTACGGCTAAATATTGCTGTTTTGCGAGGAAATTTTTGCAGATAAATTTTTATCTGAAATTGCAAAGCATTGGCTCGGAAATTACGTCCCAGAAAAATACTCTCGAGTGGGTCCTGTTCGACGGGTCTGGCCATAGTCGGTGCGGTAGCAGACAGACCTGTTTTACATGTGGTGTCTCCACGTGTGCGGTCTGTGATCAAGATGCAATTTTCGGGCTCAAAATTCAATTTTGTCTGGAACTTTTAGATTTATAGTGAAACTTAACAATCGTGCCAAAAAAAACAAAAGTCACTCTAACTTCCTCACTTTTCTGACAAAAATTAGAATTTTCCCGGCAACTGTTCTACAAACCAGACATAAAAAATGTTATCCATAAATCCTTTGTTTCGGTTAAAATCTGCGAGAATTTTTTGGTCCTGTGTAGTTGTTTTTAAAAAGGTTGTGCGTAGTTTAGTTGCCAACACAACAAAACAACAAAAGTTTATTAATAGTTTCCGGAAATATTGGTTTTTAAAAAGGTTTCACCCGGAGCCCAGGCCCGTATTCATAAAAATAGCCTAAGCTTAGGACAACCTAAGGCGATTAGGACTTCCTATGATGTTTGGCCGTAGTGTATCCTACGAGTATGACATCCTACGCCGTATGGTAGGATTATTCATAAAGCAGTTTATGATATCATACTCGTAGGAAATCCTAAGCGTCTTCTATTAGCGGCCGGAGCCACCACAACACGACATGTTTAGGAGGGAATTTAAATCTTATTTTCATATTTTGCTTTTGTCACCGACCGGAAGCCCAAGTTTGAGTCTAGAAGTAGTAATTTCTGTTCCGTGAACGTTATTTAGTCATTTTTTCAATAATTCAGAGTAAACGGGTAAGAAAGTAAAGAGCAAAGAACACTTCATTTTCAATGAAAACATGAATATTTAAATGTTTACTATTAATTTCAGTTTTATAATTATGTTTTCTAACCGAGATATTGGTAGACAGGCAACCAAGACTGTTTATCGTACGTATTCAGCGCACTCTAAAACTTGCCTGCTATAAGCGGCCGTAGGTAGCTCGCCACCTACCTAAGGTTTTCGTCCTACGCCGTAGGATTTCCTAAGACCGGCCATCCTAAGCAAAGTTTTATCAGTTGTCCTAAGGCCTGCGCGGCGTCCTAAATGGCCAGATTTAGGAAATCCAGCGTCCTAAATTGTTTTATTAATACGGACCCAGAGTGCGCAAATCCATGTGCGCAAATAGGTTGTGCGCAAGTTGGTAGTTCCCGACCCAGACCACCTCACACGGGGTTCTGGCAAGTTTAGTTATCCGCCTCTGAACTGCTCACCATGCAGGTGAAAGAAGGAAAAGAGCCCCTAAGCCTGTTGCGCATGTAATCTAGTGAATGAGTAGTCGCTAGGGACCTAACCAAACGTACGAATGTAGCTGCAGCTGAAGCTCTGGCTGATGGGTTCAATAAAAAGCTCTAGATATTATGCTATACGTATCACATGGCTGTCTGTAAAATTTGCGCCGCATATCGTACGTAGCTATCTATGGCACCATTTATGATCCGATAACACTTTCTATTTACAAGTGCAGACATCGTTAGCAGAACTCGTCCGGGAAAGGACTTGACGCAAAACGCTCGATAACTTTGTTGAACTAGCGTCTTTGCTGTTCAGCAAACGTCGTGCAAGCTTGCTTCAGTCGTTTTCTATCGTTTTGCAAACATCATAATCACATTTTATGAGACAATCCATGATGCAGATAATTTTATTTACGTTTCTCCGAAAACGCTATTTTGAGTAGAAAAGTTAACAAAAGCAAAGGATTGTATGTTAAATAGGCTATACCACTTGTAAATGTGATCGGTCAGCCAGAGCAGAGGTGAGTTGCAGAACTAAGAAAAATTTGCCGATGGGTGAGTGCTAAAAATGGCTGAAAATGATTTTGGGCAAAGAAGAATGCTGGAAAACCCCAATTAGGGTTCAAATACAGGTTTACAGTAGCTGTTTAAGGCAATTTTTGTCTATAAAATTGTAAATAAATTACAAAAAATTGGCTGAAAATCGTCTCAGTGTGTGTAGCCGGTGCACAAAAGGCCTAGCATTTCGGCAGAGGATGCAGAATTTTCAAACCCTAGTACATATAACAGGGGGTCCAGGGGTGTGCCCCCACACCGGCTTAGGCCAGACCCCCGGATGGAACCCCCTCCGATTTTCCTGGCAAGTAATCTTTGAGCAAATTTTTGCGATTTTTTTCAATTTCAGAACACAAAAATTGCAAAAATCGTCTGTAAAACAGCGGTTTTTAGCTGTATATGAGCCCAAAATAGCTATTTTGAGCGTTTTTTAGTGCTCAACAACACCCTCCCTAGAATTTGAGCTCAGGCCCGCCCGGTCGGTGCCAGACCCCCTTCCCTCCTTCGGCGTATGACCTGTTACATGTATGTCAAATCCTGAGGGGTAGTGGCGGCTGAGAGTGAGAGCATGGACGGTAAAGCAAGAATTCCGATTTTAGCTATAATCGAAGTTTCTTATTTTTTGTTGGAATGACCTTTGTTGAGCTCATCTGCACCTAATTTAAACAAATTTTTACCATAGCATATGCAAAATTCTTCCAAAAAATTCTTGAGGGGGGCAGCGGCAGCCGGACGGGGTAGTAGGTCAGAGACGTGGGCTGGAAAAATAGATGAGGGTAATATTTCGGGGTGGGTCTACCGATTTGGCGGGGTCGCTGCCATTTTTTGGGTGTGTTTAGTGAGTAAGTCCAGGAAGAATAGTCTGTTTCAGATGGGTGAGTGGGAGATCTGGGCACGTAGAACAAAATTTTGGGGAGGTGGGCAAACCCCGCGCCCCATGTATGAGCTCAAAGGAGCCAACCCCATCAGCGCCCCGTTACCCATGTATGGCCAGAGGCAATTTAATGTATGATGTACTTTTGAAGTTTGGATTACTCCATCTCGAACTAAAACGATCCAACGTCCATGCTCACCCCTCGCCCTGCCGAAAAATCTTCTAGTCATAATAGCGGCGTCAGTAATGAGAAGCAGGCCTAGCCTCAAAATGAGTTGTGATAATCGAATTTATCGTTTCGGCTGCTCTAAATGTAAAATATATGTATAGGCGTTTTTCGAAATGTTTTTGCCATTTCATGCTTGTTTTTAGCTGTTAAACCTAACTTGCCTTTTTAAAATTGCCATCTCTGCCGGTAATATGGAAATCAAGCGTGTAAGGTAACATTTCCAAATTTTTGTTTTTTTTATTTTTCCCCCTCCCTCCGAAACGCCCTTGAACCTCATCTGACTGGCAGTCACGCCCCTGCAGTATGTATTGGTCTGTTAGATGCAAGGATGTCCATTATCCCGTATTACTTGATCTATCCTTTTAGCCGCCTACGTACCTTGCCAATGTACGTACAGTACGTTCACTTGCCTTTAAGCACTGAGAGTAGTAGTCATACGGTTGTAGTTGTCCACAAGTCCATTTTGGATGTTGCAGCCTGTCTGAAAGGCAGCTGCAACGCACTGAATCTATAAGTTTGTTAATATAACGTTGCGTTTGCTTAGAATGCGTACTGTACATACGTTTTTAATGCAGCTGGTTAAGTCCAAGCGTTGAAGTACTCCTGAAAGCATCTGAACATTTTGCAAACATTGATTTGCTTTTATTCGGACCCCAAGTTTCCAGTATTTCAGCACTCGATCTAGATAGCATCTAGTAAGAGCGTCTCTCTTAATTGATTGGTCCAGCCACTGGTCGGGCGGGATGGATACGGTAATATTGTGACACCTCCCTGATGCTTTCAAGAGCGCCATTAGTCAAGTGTGGCTCGAGAGAGACGGGTTGCATTTGACCGTTGGATGCGTCACCGAGGACAGTGGGCATTGGTCATAAACAAAGCGTCGTTTATTTCCCCGAATTTATTCAAGCATCGGCCATTAGAGAGGGTTCTCCTCGCCTCTATGACTCATTATTAGCACGCGCCGGAAAGGTGTTTAGAGGCAAGGAAATTGGGCGCCCTCTGCGATGAGACAAAGACACATCATACTGGCTGTCGGAACGAGCTGCTCTCAAAAGTAACGACCATTCTGACTGGACGTGAAACAGCAGAGCAGAGGCGGCAAACGATAAGTGCCGGCCGGTTTGTTATGCTAATTAAATTACGGCCAGATCGAATTTCCTGATTACTCACTGACCGATCCTCTGTCTTAGGGCGAGAGAAAGCGGAAACCAGGGCACAAACAAGTTCCATTGGCGTGTAGCATTTTGATTTGATATTTCAATTTAAATGCACCGACGCCGGCCATTGTTGCCGATTGAAATGATAATGAGCCGGCCGTAGGTTAGGAGGTTGGGTGGTCGATGAGTCAGAGAGCCTCACCTGCCTGTCCTGGGACAAATAGCCGCTGGCCCCTCACATCTGGTGGCGGCGCTATCTGGGCTGCACTATTAATTGTCGATTAATAAATAAAGACGCTCTTTTTGATCGATGACTCAACGCCTGTGAACGTGTCTAACAAACGACAGCCGTACTAGAACTGCACTTGTTGACTCAGTCACAGTCAGACATGTCAAACTGCTGTCTACGACGCCCAAGGCGACTTGACTCATTTCACGGGCTGACAGCTTCATAATTTCCATTGATGCGTTAGCATACGACTCATATTTTTGTTTGATAGCCGCCGCCCCGTTCTCACGCCATACGAGCAGTTAGCTGGTGGCGTCAGCTAGCGCCGTGCTGATTGGTCGGTGCGCCGGAGGGCGGAGTCGAGTGAACGTGTTGCACTGACTGACAGGCAAATGAGTCATATTGGAACGACCTCGATCGGCCCGGCGATCAGTGACTGATTCGACCCGAACGTGGCCTGCCGGACGCCACGGTGCTTCTCAGCCTTGCTACATAATCACTGCCAGGACCTGCTGGTGCTACTTACCTCCCTTGATCTCAGTCAGCCTCACCCCTCTACCTCGCTCAAAGTGGATTCGCTACGTATCTCTTCGTGCGCAAAGAAGCGCCGACTGGAGTTGAGTTGTGCGGACCAAAACTCCTGTCTCAGTGGTCCGGGACTCAAACGCCGTTTCGACGTTCAGATGATGCGCGCCAGAAGTCACTTGCTTATTGTCATTCCAGAGAACAGAGAGCCCGCTAGTTCCCCTAGCAAGAGTAAGTTTTGCGCTTATCTTCTGCTGCACTGCAACTTTGCATGACTGCCGCTGTAAACGGCCGCTTTTGTGGCGTAATTGCCTTCAATTTGCTCTGCACGGCCAGGCGCGAATTATTCGTCATTTGGCATACAAAGCGTAGCGTATAACTATTTCAGCGCTTATTGTGCATTGGCGTTTGCTTGTGACCAATCCTCCTCCTCCAGACGAGTTGCTGACTCAGTCGGCTGCCTCCAGAATTTCATTAGTTTTGGTCGTAGGCTGCAAGTGCCTCGCTCCGTAATCGGTGCTCGCCAGCCGCGAGTTCGCAATTCGGTCGGTGTCTGGCATTGAATTTAGCAGATTAGCTTGACAGCTACCGGCAACTGTTTTGGTCTAAGGTTGACATTAGTCATCGACGTCAAATATAATTGCGTGTTTGGCCGTGCATTCGAATCGCACTGACGTTGATTGCTTCACCTCACCTCGACCGCACGTTACCTCCAGGTTACAAAGATGCACCGTATGATTGATGTGCGGCTTGTTTTGCCTGGCTAGTGCGTCACAGAGCATATCTGCCTGTTTACAAAGCGATCGGTCGAAGCCAATTCCTCGAAAACTCTGAGGTCACCGGTGCCAGATGCTTTGAGTCAAGTGGTTTTGCAGCCTCCAACGACAGCTGCCGGCGCCTAGACGCAACCCGTGTAGTTTTTAGCACCAACTTGTGACTCATTGCATTCAGTGCCTTAGTTACCGCAGCTAAGAGACATCATAGTCAGGCAGCAGAGTTAATGAAGGCAACTTGCCTTATTAACTGTGATATCTAGCGCAGACAAAACGCCTTCCTGGGCTCTGTGCGGTCGGAACAGATGCCAGCAGTGTCGGCAAAATCACCCGGTGAGTAGGTTTTTTGGCCCCGCGGCAGTATGCGGTTTTTGCACGTCTCACAGACGGTGCGGTTTTTGTGACAGCAGCTTACGAAAGCTTAGGTGTCATCTGGTGCAGCGGTGTTGGCGCACCAACGATCAATCGATCGGCTTGCGCAGGTTACCTTAGCGCCAGCCTCGCTGCTGACTCAGCCAGTGTCCTTGTCCCAACTTGGTCGTCGTCGGTGGTGGTGCACTTTGGTGCCGGCTCTATCTAATTCGGTCTGTCAGCACTGACGTCACGGCCATTCATCTGGCGCTAAGTGCCACTACAAGCCGTGTGTGCTGCAATGGACGGCCCTGCATAGCTATGCAGCCCGTGGCGGCGGCAGCAGCCTCATAAGGCAATTATAAAATATTGACAAGCGACCGGCCACTAGTGTGTGCCTCCACTAGCTGCTGCTGCCAGCTGCTCGGCTGTCTCTCTGCTTCGCCCTCCACAATGTCTCCTCCTGTTCGATGAGTTGTCGAGGTGCAGTGTCGGCAGTTAGGTGGAGGTCATGAAGAGAGACGAACGGTCGGAGAGCGCCGAGATGCCACCCAGGAAGAAACTCGAACGGCCCTGTAAGTCTCAGGCGCACGACCTTGCTCTGCGGTTGCCGATTTCACTAAAAAACTCGGCCCGGCCATTGTGCTGAGTCCGGCTAGAACCAGTTGCGTCTCTGACTCACACACGTTGCCCCACAACTCGCAGAGTAGTACTACAGTGTACGTACGTGCCTTGCCTGGCTCCGCGCGCCTTGTTTCCGCGTCTATAAAATAATTCGAACAGCCCAAGCCGAAATCGGTGAGTAACGGACGCTCGTTGACTGGCGGCTCATGTCACAATGTCTCCGGGGGTGGTGTTTGGTCATTGGGCATTAAGACTAATTAGTGGACTTGCACTGGCGCCAGCTACAAATCCGGCGGCTGGCCAAAGAGCGATCGGCTGGCGATAAGCTGGCCCGCTTTCAGCTGGACGCCGTCCCTCGGCATTCGACCGAATTAGCCGTTTGGATGACTGGCTGGCGCCAGTCTGTCGGCTGCGTCATTGGCTCGTATGATTGTTTACGGCGATATCAGCCATACATAGTGATGCTAGTGACCACTGGTTTTCGTGACTCATACGCACCTTTGCACCTTTGCATGATTAGCTTCTGTTCCAAAAGCCACACCACTATGTATTTCACAGCTGACTCACCTATGGGCCATTGTCCGGCGGTGGTCAGCGTATTAGTCATTGGCGGGTGTGCACCACATGCCACTTAATTGAGTGGCTAAACAGCAGCCGCCTCTGAGTGACCATTAGCGATTTTGCAACAGACCGAATGGCGCTGACTAATCCTGCCTGTTTTCCTCAGTTATATATCAACTCTTCTGACATATGCTGCTAACGACGTAATTCCTTGCACAATTCTCACTGCAAATTCAGCCTTTTCTCAAAAGTTTTTGTCCCAATAATCTTTTTGTGCACTGAGAATTTAAGTGAAAGTGGTTGGCCTCGCGTGCCATTGATTTGTCGGGGTTGTGGTTTGTATGAGTCATTCCGACGCAGCGCCGCGGCGTTGAGAAATTTATTTAGCGCAGAGCAGAATTCAATCAAAACCTCGTCTCTCTGTGACAGTCGCTAAGAATTTATGATGGCAATTTCTCGGCCAACAGAAAGTATGCCTTGTTTTTTCAGGTGGTTTCCTGGACTTCCAGGCTCGGTACCCAGAGCTGTGTGAAGGTGCATCTGTCAAGTCTCCAGAGGCGATGCCGGTCAGGGCCGGTCTCAACCGTCCCTCACTGAGCAGTTTGTCCCAACCGTGCCTACCCATATCTAACGTTGGCCCTACCAAAATACTTCCTTTTCTCTATCTCGGCTCACAACAAGATGCCATGGACCAAAGTCTACTAAAGGTGCAGTTAACTTTTATTTTTTAAAAAGTTTCCTGTTTCAAGTGCAGAATCTTTTAGAAGTATGGAATTCAATACGTTGTAAATATTAGTATCAGTTGCCCGCGTCCAGAGTTCATGAAGGAAGGAAAGTTCCTGCGAATTCCGGTCAACGACTCTTATCAGGACAAGTTGCTGCCACACTTTGAGGAGGCCTTTTGCTTTCTTGGTAATTAACAAAACCACTGACAGAAAGCATGGAGGTTACCTGGTACCTGTCTGGCTTTAGATAAAGTGCGCGAGACCAACGCTGCTGTGTTGGTGCATTGTCTGGCTGGAATTTCGAGGAGTCCGACGTTGGCAATCGCCTACATAATGAGACATTTGCACATGAGCCAGGAAGAGGCCTATACGTAAGTATTTTACTGATTCGCGGTCTACGTGTGCTTGAAAATTCGAGCGTGGGATGATTAAAAGTAGGCCGTACAGCAGGTGTCAAACCGGCTGCAGCAGTACTGTATGTAGCTGAGTTTGTAAAAACCGCACAGACTATGCATAGAAAGCACGGAGAGCAAAAAAGGGACGCAGAAAAATGCTAAAATTGTCTGCTTTCAGCTACGTCAAAACGAAACGGCCGTCCATTTCGCCCAACTTCAACTTCATGGGCCAGCTGCTGGAGTTCGAGAAACAGCTGAAACTGAACCGCGGCCGCGAAGTGGCTCAACAGCTGAAAGGCTCCCTACGAAAGGTGCTGGTCACTCCCGCCGACAAACTGCCCTCTTCGCCCAAGAAAATGTCTGCCGCCGCCGAACTGTACCAAGAGCCGTCGGTGGCTTCCGATTCTGAACTGTCGGAGCCGTTGCCCGAGTCGCTGATGCGTCGCTCTTTGTCCTGTCCGGTCAAAATCAAGAAGTCGGCCAGCTCAGCCGAACTCTCCGGTCGGAAATGGCTCGACTCCGGACTCTGCGACAATCAGTCGCCGTCGCACGAGCCCAACTCCAACGGCAAACGGGCCATGTGCGAACAGTGGCCGGTCTGCGAAGACGTCGAGATGACCGACGTATTTCTGGACGACCCAGTGCCACCGCAGCCGTCGTCAGTTCCTGTTGCCACCGGCCCGACAGTTGAGCGGCCGCGCGGTCTGGCCGGTCTGAAGAGTAGACGAGCTCTGAATATACCTCAGATTGTGAAGGAGGACCTCCCATCGCCCAGTACCGAACTGTCCAAGCTGTCGTTCAAGTGCGGTTTGGAGGATCGTCCCCTGTCCTTGTCGTTTGCCGGCACGCGCACCTCTCAGACAGAGAACATCCCGCCTTCCGACGACGACGATGACGATAAACCCTCAGGTGCAACTGCAAGTGCTGTTCCCTGTCAAGTACAAATGGACAGTGGCGTAGTGGTGGAGCCGCCGACGCCCGGCCCCTCTGTCAGTGCCACCAACCCCTTCTTCGCCGCTTTCTCCAAACAAGGCGACTCCCCCACTGCCACCGTCTCCTGCTTCAAAGGCTGTGATATAACGAGTGCTTGCTCGGGCGGACGGCCGGCTCCTCCCTCCTCCTCCGCCGATGCCCCCGCTCTGCCGCCTCCCCCGGTAGTGGTGGCACAACCGACCAGCAGTCACACCTGCGCCGAGAACCCCTTCTTCACTGTCAGTTCCCCTCCCTCTGGTGACAAGGTGAAATTGGTGGCGCGCCGAGGCCGCAAAACCAGTCCACCACAACCTCAGCAGCCCCCGAAAGCTCCGCAGAAAATCCGTAGAACTAATAGCGGCGGTCTGTCGCAACGATTGGCTCAGTTTCTGCGCAGAGCGCCGCTTCCCCCGCAGCCGACGGTCGGAGGCATGTTGGCCCCGTCTACGTCCTACTTTGTCAGCGAAGCTCAGAAAACGACCACGCCGCAGGAGTTGGTTCGCTCGTCGACCGATGGAAGACTGTCGCGGACGGACGGCAGTCCGCCGCCCAAATCCAAGTCGGAGAGTGCCATGTTGCATTCGCTCTGCGCCGATTTGGACAGTCCCGAGTCGGGATTCGTTGAATCGCCGACAATCGAGCCGCCCTACTGCGACCCCGAACGAGAGAGCATCAGCTCTGCGTCCAGCATCGAGATAACTGTCAACTGATTGACTCGGTTTTTTCTTTTTCTTTTGTTCGTTCGTTTGTTTGTGCCAGAACGGAACGTTTTCTGTGCATATTTGGCTTCGACTGTTGGAGTGCTTTTATATCCGATTAGCTTGAGCTCTAGCCACTTGTGTATTAGCTGCATTCCCAGGTTTAATGGAGTCCCAGTGACTCACTGCGCGTGTAATTAGTGTTTATTAATTACTGTAATTAATAATTTAGTCTCAATTCTCTGCAACTGTATACATATTTATTATGCTGAATATAAAAAACTGCAACAGGAGGAGGAGTTAGTCCGGTACCTAAGGTTTTATTAAATCGGCTCAGAGAGTAGGCAACCGTCCAGGCCGTGGATTTCCGAAGTCCAGCTCTGTCCTATCCACAGAACTATGAAGTCAACAACTCGACGTATGTCGTCGTACAGACGATGCTTGATGCCTTCCTGCCACAGCAACTTGCTCGGTTCCAAATAGTGCTGAACATAGAGAGTAAACATGTGGCATCAGTATTCAGGGTAATCGTTCTACATGCAACTACGTAGTGTAATATTCAAATTTTAATACTACGGTAATAGCACCATAGCGCCGGCACGTAGTATAGTTAAGTGACCGAGAGTAGTAGAGCGATGAGGATACCTCAGATTTTCCAAGTCCGTAAAACCACGTTGACCAATGAATACCGATCGATTGCTTGGCTTTCAAGTCAAAATGGGCTTTGATTGCGTCAACGGGACTCATGTGCCACGGCTTCATCTGCTCTCTGCAATAGCCACTCAACAGAACCAACCAACCAGTCGTACGGAAGCCTACTGCACCTGGGCACGTAGCCGCCGATAGGTATCATGGCCAAGTCAAACGGGCCGTATCTCTTGCCGATTGCCTTGAAAACGTCGCAGTAGCCGCTGTCTCCTATATGGATGATCTTGTACCGGTCACTGATGACAGCCCAGCTGGCCCACAGAGACTAAACACAGCCGCACCTTACAGTTCAACGGTGGCCCCGAATGAATTGGCTTGGCACCTGGTTAAGGTCATCCTGTGAGCGCATACTCCAGTGCTGGCAGGGCAGACAGACCACTCTAGCCTTGCTGCCAACTGCAAACTCGGTCTCCTGCCACCAGCCCATTTCAACCACATTGGTGGCGCCTAGTTTTTCTAGAAAACCTTTGACGCCAAGTGGCACGAAGAAGCGCAAACCGTAGCCGAAATGAAAGAGCAATTTTTCGCAGGTTTCAACGTCCAAATGGCCCGAATGGTTATGGCTTATAAATACTGCGTCCACCTAAAACGACGACAGGAAGAAGTGCACGGACGGACAATAAACAAAAATAGTGTGGGGAATTGTCTTAATTTAAGAGTTGCTCTCTGAACTTACTCTGAGTCTAGGCCTTTGCCCTATTCAGACCCGAAAACTGAAAGTTGGCACACTAATAGATATTGATAAGGTACTAATGACCTGCAAATAATTCAGATAGAGCCGTCTGAAAATCGGCTCACTTAACTGTGGGACCAATTTTTCAAAATCGAATTTCTACTGCAGTAATGAGACTTTGGACTAAAAAACTGGGCTTTTTACATAATTTTTAAAGTACTTTAAGAATAAACGATCGAATTCCACATTTTGATGAAAATTTGCTCTTCAGTTTATTGTACCGCTATGGTTTAGTATAGTGGTATAACATTAGGCTCGTTGAATTTTCTAGTCCCCTTAGTCTGGTTATATCGGACTTGAGCTAAAAATTGCTCTCTAAGTAGTTCTTTTTATTTCAGTTTATTGCAGCGCTATGGTTTAGTTATACGCTGGTATATATTATTATGGGCTCCAGACATCAAATACCGAGATAATTTCGCTTAACGATTAAAAATCAAGTTTTTTGCATGGTTATTATGGGTACCAAAATTTTCAATATTTATCTTTAAATGCAAATATCTCAGTGTTTGCCTTCCCGGAGCCTATAATGTTTTATACTAGCGTGTAGCTAAGAGATAGCTCTACAATAATCCGAAATAAAAAGGATGGTCTAGGCGAATCCAGCCGAGTTATGCCCTCAAAAGTAGGTCGAAAATTTTTTCTTAAAAAATTGAATTTGATCCTTGACTCTTAAAGAATAAACTCTAAATATTACGTAAAAGCCCCAATTTTTGAGTCCAAAATCTCATTAGCGCAATAGAAATTAGATTTGAAAAAATCGGTCCCATAGTTAACGTAGCCGATTTTCAGAGGGCTCTATTTCAGGACTGAAAGGCCAAATTTGAAAATTATTCGCAGATCAGTGGTAACTTCTCAACATGTAATAGTGTGCAAACTTTCAGCACTCTAGGCCCAACTTTCAATTTTGGGGTCAGAATATTCAGACTCGGTTCGGAGAGCGACTCTTAGGTGCCGGATATCGCACATGGTGCCCCAAAATATGATAACATTCCGGAAATTTGGTGAAACTCTTCAGAACTGTGGGGTATTTTGTGTTAAAATTTTTCCGATATTTTATGTTTCAAATTTCACCCGATTTGGTAAAAATTTCCGGAAATTGCAGCAAAAAGAAATGTTATCATAACTTTTGGGACACCCTGTTGTACTTGAAGAACGGCACTTCAGTACATTAACGTTACAATCTAGTACTGGCCAAAAGGGGATTGAGGGGAGGAGGGTTGATGCCTCAGGCACAGGCCAAACTCCCGTCTAATCGACTCTGCCCCCTAAGGAATATTTTGTTGGAATTCTGTAGAGAAAAATGTCATAAAAATGCACAAATTAGATGTAAATGAACTTAATAGTAGTTCCATACACGTAATAACAGGTCATCAACCGAAACGGCAGTGGAATTGGGGGCTCTGAGGCCAAATTCCGGGTGAGAGGCAGACCACTAAAAATCACTCAATATCGTAGTTTTGGGCTGAAAATCGGAAAAAAATGCTAATCTGGAACTATTTTAATGAAAAACAAACAAAAAACGTTGATTTTGCCATTTCCTCAACCCCCTAGGGCCAACTTCAAAACCGTCAAAATTCAACTCTACTTACCTCAGCCCAGACATGGGCTAGCATTTTGGCTGATGGGGGGTAGAACTTTCAATTCCTGACGGGGGCTGAGGGCGGGGGGTAGGAGCGCCTGAGGGGGGGGCTGAGGGGGTTGTAAGCCAAAAAGTCCCATTTTTGGTTAAAATCAAGGTTTTTTGGCTTATTTTTCATAAAAATAAGCTATTCTGAGCTCATTTACACCTAATCCAGGCATATTTTTACCATAATTTTCTATACAAAATTCTTACAAAAAAATTCCTGAGGGGTTAGCGGCTGGCTGATGGGGATAGGTCAGAGCCTGAGGGGGCCAACCCTCCTCAGCCCCCTTCGTCCATGTCTGCCTCAGCCCAAATACAGTATAGATAAAAAAAATGTCCCATCGCTTTTTCGGCCTTCACTCAAACGTTTCGTTCTCAGTCACTTCTTTACCGATTTGGCTCAAATTTTCAAGAAAAATTAACAACATGGTTGGCTAAATATTCTGCAAGTGTGGTGCCAAAATTCCGACTCATACTGGTTTTATGACCCGAAAACTAGGAATGAGGGTGGTCCACGCAAATTTAATTTTTTTCGGTAATACAAGGAGTACAGGCCTGAAACTTGCAGGAATGATTGGTGTTGCTATTGGGCATAACATACTAAGCGGGCAGCCCTGTAGCTCAAAGGGCACTAAAATGGGGGAATTTCAAAAACATGACGAAATATGACTTCTTCGTAAAACCGGCAAAATGACGATTCTAAAGACTTTCAATTTTCAAAAAACGCTGCAGGGATGGTTACTATGGTGTGGAACAGAGCTTAAATATCAGGTTCATTTATTTGTCGAACTTCCTGCTACAATCTATGTTGATTAACAACAGATTCAGTGCTTTGATTCTAGAAGGTGCAGATTTCTTAACTATGGGATTTTCACTCATGTTTTTGAAATTCCCCCATTTTAGTGCCCTTTGAGCTACGGGGCTGCCCGCTTAGTATGTTATGCCCAATAGCAACACCAATCATTCCTGCAAGTTTCAGGACTGTACTCCTTGTACTACCGAAAAAAATAAATTTTCGTGGACCACCCTCATTCCTAGTTTTCGGGTCATAAAACCAGTATGAGTCGGAATTTTGGCACTAAACTTGCAGAATATTTAGCCAACCATGTTGTTAATTTTTGCTGAAAATTTGAGCCAAATCGGTAAAGAAGTGACTGAGAACGAAACGTTTGAGTGAAGGCCGAAAAAGCGATGGGACATTTTTTTTATCTATACTGTACTAGCCCATGACTGCTTACATTAACTTGTTGTTCTCATTCAGTTCTGCATTGGGCTGCCAGTATTTGTTAGCAAAGCCTATCAGTTCAAACGGCCGAATTTCAATAATAGGTTTTCATAAAACTAAAAAAATGATGACCATAAGTAGTAAAATAACCACTTCTTAAGTGTTGCGGCAAACTGATTGGTTGAGTTCTATCGCGAATTAATATCATTGTTCACTGTAGCACGGTACATACATGTAGTTGGGGGCAGATAAGGGCAAAGCGGGGTCTGAGGGGGCTTGACCCCCTCAGGAATTTTTTGGAAGAATTTTGGATAGAAAATTATGATAAAAATATGCTTAGATTAGGTGTAAATCAGCTCAGAATAGCTTATTTTAATGAAAATCGGACTTTTTGGCTTGCCACCTCCTCAGACCCCCCTCAGGCGCTCCTACCACTCTTAGGAATTGAAAATTCTACTCCCTCAGCCGAAATGCTAGCCCGTTTCTGCTTGGTGGTTGGGGGTTTAGCCCCAGGCATGATTTTCGGGCAAACTCCCAGCCAGATTCTGGTGGGTTTGTGTATCACGGTGTACCCGGTACAATCATGACGATAAATCGGACTGGTTCTGGTAGTTAGTACCTT
Source organism: Sabatieria punctata (assembly GCA_030248155.1). Lineage (NCBI taxonomy): Eukaryota > Metazoa > Nematoda > Chromadorea > Araeolaimida > Comesomatidae > Sabatieria > Sabatieria punctata. The sequence goes on along the minus strand of JASANB010007286.1, from coordinate 44,137 downwards.
TGGGATTTCTTCCACCAAACAAGGTGGTTCCCTCAGTCTGTGGATAAGGGCGTCGGGATCGGTGGGCTGTTCAATTCTGTCCACTAAGACCGGATCGAACAGCAAAGACAGACCCTCCATGTTTATCCACATGGACGAATGGCCCAACCAGGTAGCTCTCATAATTCCTTCGTTGTCTGATTCGTGTTCAAATATTGGCGCCAGCACCGGAACCAACCACTTCATTTCCTAAACTCTTCATCTTACATCCATTCTTGATCAAAACGCACGTACGTACGCTCATTCACAAAATGCTACCAGGAGGTAGTTCTCGTAAAATTATGGACGTACAATTGAAACCGGTACCATAGAAGACAAGACAGCTTACATCATCAGTGTAAGGCACGTGCTTTCCACCTCGGTTGGCGGGTTTCTTTTCGAAGTCCGGATGGTCTGGTACACCTGGCCAAGGATTGTAGAATCTGCCATTCCGTAAAACCGGCTGTACACACTCAGAATCAGCTGGTGCTGGCTTGATGCCACTCTAAAACCAGCCATCAGCACTTGGCCTGGTTCGAAAACCGTACTTACCTCCGCCATTCCGCAAAGTAGACCAAAACGAGCGATCACTGTACTGCACAAGAATTCTAGAAAATCTACCTAATTGGCTAGCGACTACGTTTAAACATGACTGCATCCAGTCTTGGGCAACAATTCTGACAAGTTATTGGAACCAACTAAACGAGGTTAGAATTTTATTCGAATCTACAAGTAGTTTTACATTTCAGTAAACCGACCAGATAAAACAGAACTCTAGCCTGTAGACTAATAAATACCTCTAAACAAGAAGACACAACCTAGCTGCAATCGCATTTTCTATAAACAGCGTTACACGCTTACATACGGAAATATTATTGTGCACCGGCAGTCGTCTATTCGTTCAAGGCCTAGAGAGCAGATCCAATTCTGGTGGTGTAAATCAAATGGCACAACTAAGAACCACCGTAACAACCCGCTGTTAGATGCAACAACTACTAACCAACAGCACCTATTCAAAGAGGGGCAAACACCAAACAAACCCTGCTCGGTATGTAGACGCACATATGGTTGGGACGACCGGCGTAGCCCTCAGGAAAGGTGAAAAATTCACCCTCCGACTTAACGTTCTCGTGACCGCCGAAGTCCTTCTGGTCGCTGTTGAGCACGATTTTATATCTGAAACAGCAGATTTAGCCATTCACCGATGCAGATGCTTGCGGCAAGCGCCAAACAGAGTAACGGACAGAAAGAAAAACGAGTAAGCGAGCTCACTTTCCAGGCCGCTCTACACCGACTTTGTAGTCGGAGAAGCTCTTCGTGGCGTGGAAGTTAAAGACGAAAACCAGACCAGCTCGTTCAAATGCAATCGTTTTGTCACTGTTGTGCTTCCACGAAACGTAACCCTAAAACAATAGAATTGAACAGGATCTGGAACAACAGAGAACTGCGGACAACTGACCGGCGAAGCAGGCAGCCAGTGGTAGATCTCCTCGACAGCGTTCATTGCACGGTCCCAATTGTTCAAATGCTGATAGCGCAGCAAGTTGTCGTCTACTAGATTGTACTGTCTACGGGCGTAGTGGTAGCTTTCCTTGTTGCCCTCTCGTGGAAAATCTAGCCACTCTGGATGACCGAATTCGTTCCCTAAACAATTAAACGACCGTATATATTTTCCGAACACCTTAAGCAGAAACGAAAACGCAATTTGAGCAATTTTTTAGAAGTCAGTTTCAGCAAAAACTAAATTTTTCATGCAGCATTAGCATTTTAACACGGGTTTGCACAAAATCTTCCTAGAACAGTCAGGCACTTAACGCCGTTTATGGTGCCGGCACCTACACTAGTGGCACCATGGTACCCCACGTTCCTGTGGTGGTACCATACATGTAACAGGGGGTCTGGGGGTCTGCCCCCACCCGACTTAAACCAGCAGACCCCCAAGACCATTTTTCCGCCCCCACCCTCTGATTTTTATGGCAAGTAATTTTTTCAGCAAATTTTTGCAATTTTTTACAATTTCAGACACAAAAATTGCCAAAATCGCCTGCAAAACAGCTCTTTTTAGCTGTATTTTAGCCCAAAATTAGCGATTTTTGACGCTTTTAGCCGAAAAATTGCGATTTTTTTCGATTTCTGAGCGTTTTTAGAGCCCAACCCCTCCCATTATTCGGGCTCAGACCCCCCCCAACCCCCCTTCGGCGGATGACCTGTTACATGCATGGGTGGTACCATAAGGTACCGGTACCATAAACAGCGTTAAGTGCTAGACAATAGATTCGTATCTTCGAATGAAAAGAAGACATTTAATGAGTAACGCAGAATAAAGTCTAACCCATAAAATTGAGCCAGCCTTCACCGCCGAGCGCGTGAGTAATCATTCTGATGAGCTTATGCAAGGCGATTCCTCTGTCCACTATGGCGTTGGCTGGGTATAAACAACTCATTCCAGTGTACATTTCTGAAGCAATGGAGTACGAATTAGCTAGTGTCTTCCTTTACAGAACGCAACGCACTCAGAAATTTTAAACCGTCTCAAAAATATGTGATAGTGACGCCTCAAGTGCGTCGAAACCCAAACACGATTAGTTCGAAGCAGGTCTATTAGGCGACGCCGATCACCGGCAGGCCTACCCCAAAATTTTCGAATTTTGACTACCGCCAATCCATTTTTCCGGCCCATGTATGCATGTCGCAGAACATTTATAAAGCGCCAGATGGACGGACGCGACGCAAAATTCTCGCTGCGAAACTCTGTGAGCTGCTTCCGCAAAGTTAGTGGTGCGATCATACATGTAACAGGGGGGTCTGGGGGGTCTGCCCCCCCCACCCGACTTAGGCCAGACCCCCCGGATGGGGACCCCCCTTGAGACGATTTCACCGACCCCCCCCCCCTCCGATTTTTCTGTCAAGTAAATTTTCGAGCAAATTTTTGCAATTTTTTACAATTTCACACACAAAAATTGCCAAAATCGCCTGCAAAACAGCACTTTTTAGCTGTATTTCAGCCCAAATTAGCGATTTTTGGCAACTTTTAGCCAAAAAATTGCGATTTTTTCGATTTTTGAGCGTTTTTTAGTGCCCACCCCCTCCCCCAAAATTTTGGCTCAGACCCCACGGCCGGTGCCAGACCCCCCAACCCCCCCTCCCCCCATCGGCGGATGACCTGTTACATGTATGGGTGCGATCGTCTGCATCCAGTGTGTTAATGAACATAGCAACCGGAAATAGGTTTACCCCCACTTTCGACATTCCCCAGTTCCGACACTCCCCAGTTCCGACATTCCCCATTTCCGACTTTCACGTAAGATAAAGTAAAATGTAGCTCTAGTAGCAGGTGAGGATACTTTTAGTTGACCTGGCTCCATAACAAGTGTAGGAACACAAAATTAGCATAAAACTTCGCTTATCAGTAGGCCGGCCTACACGCAACTGGCACCATCTTTGCGCGCAACTGAGGTCAGTTTGCGCTTTATATTTTCGTTGCCACCCGCCGTTAGTATGGCGCTGAACTCTGTCGATGGTGTGACCGACAGTAAGTTACAAACAAAAGCGTACACGGGGTATACGTATAAGCACTATTCTAAACTCAAGCTTTTGCTTGAGCGCGTTCACCAGTTGGGCCATGGATGGCGTTTTCTCCAGTATTCCCGCCGTATACAGAGCAGAGAATGGTCAGTTATGGACAGTTCACGGGTTTCGGGGAAGTAACTGGCTGGCACTCAGGGTTCAAGAAACGGTTAAGCGGCCACCCATCTCCAAGTTTCTTCCGTTTTATAGACGCGCTTCTTCTTGAACAGACTGCAACTGAGGCAGTGCTGGAGCAACTTGGCGCAGGTCAACAGGTCATCCGGTTGAACAAGGTCTATGCCGAGATCAACGCAAGAATCGCCAATCTAACCGATGTCTATAGGCAAAACCGCAACGATTTAAACTTTGACGCTGAGTTTTCTTTCTTGAGGGGCGTTTCGTATAATCTTTCGCAGCCCACCAATTTGTCACTGTAAGTTAAGTACGTACTTGTACAAATTTGTATTGTATTCGTTCTGCAGTCCTCAGCATTATTGTTATACTGCTACCTGGAAATGCGTGCTGTTTTGTTATGCTATTACCGGGAAATGCTTGAAAACGTTGTAAAGCTAAAAGCGTTCTGTTATAAAGAGTATTTCTGAAAAAAAGGAGTATTTCTGTATAAAAGTCGGAAATGGAATGTCGGAACTGGGGAGTGTCGGAAATGGGGATGTCGGAACTAGGGTGTCGGAACTGGGGAATGTCGGAACTGGGGTCATGCCCCGGAAATATAGGTGGCCGACCCGACGGCCGCTCGCGTGCTCGACGCAAGCTGGGGTATAAGGGCAAATGCCAGAATCTGGGTTAGAAACAATCAGGGTAGGTGAATATAGCCTTGTTTAGTTATTATAAGTTAACGAGTTATAAGCTTAACGGGACTTGGTTTTAGTGCCACTTAGCCATGCATAGTTAAAAATAGCACATTTAGGCTTATAGCTAAACATGGCCCTTGACCCTTGACTGATTCGGAAGGGCCGCCTAATTGGTACTATTAACTATTAATGTTTTTTGTCGCCTAATAGCACCATCGACTAATAGGCGTCGCCTAATCGGCATCGCCTAATCGGCGTCGCCTAATAGTACCGTACCGCGATTAGTTAGACTGTGCATCATAACAAAGCAGATCAGGTAAAAGCACACCTTTGTCCATGAGCCAAAAGGCAAGCGTTTTGTCTCCGACTAAGGCCTGGTCGTGCGATTCAGCGTAGGTGATACACTTCTCCTGATGGCGTCTGTTTTCGAGAGTAAAGCAAATGTTTCCCACGTCCCAATCGTCATCGCTCTTCTCCTTCAACAACTGAATCCACTTGTCAGGTATGGCCATGGCCAACCGGTAATCGAATCCCTGGCCTCCTTCCGACACCGGACGACACAAGGCTGGCATGCCACTCACGTCCTACAACACTCTCCGTCAGCAACACTGACACTCTCCACGCGGCCAAGCCTGCTATGCACTGCAGCATCAGTAATATTATAAAGAATTATCCTCAGCTCTCAACTCAGAAGGATCTAGCGGAAAACCATCATTTGCCACAAAGTAATAGTCCGTAATGCAGGCAAGTTGTGTCAGAAAAAGTCAGTACATAAATAATCGTAAGGAAAACCCTAAACGTAAACAGTGCGTATTTGAATCAATTATTAACTAACTAAAAGTTCAGCGGTGTACTTGCACAACTAAAATTTTGATAGTGGCAGAATTTAATTATGTACAGACTTTTGTAACACAGCTATGTCTGCAGTGTTGCAGAAAGAAAGGCGTGTATACCTCAGCAATCACTATCATGCCCGGATAGAGCTGGTGCAACATGTCGTTGGCTAGCATGAGATAGACCAGCGACTCGGTGTCTGTGTTCAGGCCAAAGTATTCATGGTAGCCGCCGCTGAAGCCCGAGCCTAAAAGACGACCGACAGTCAAAGTTAAAAAAGCTTGAAATACAGTGGACTCTATGCAGCACAAGACGGACAAACACAAAGAGCGTATACCCATTCCGTGGTCGTGATAAAGCATGGAGGTAACGCCGTCGAAGCGAAATCCATCGAAGCCGTAATTCTCTACCCACCACCGGAGATTCGAGAGCAGAAAACGCAACACTTCTATCCTAAACAAGCAGAATCTTGCTGAACGACGTTAGAAGAAAAGAGGAGGAGCGCTGATTTACGACGTGTAGTTGAAAAGACGACTGCCCCACTGGTCGTGGTAGCCGCGAGGGTTGTCGTGAAAGTAGCAGCCAGGGGTTCCGTCCCACAAATTCAAGCCGTCGGCAGAATTCTTGCTGGCGTGACTGTGCACAACATCCAACAAGACCACAATTCCATACTCGTGCGCCTTATCCACCAGTCGTTTTAGACCGTCCGGCTCCCCGTAACGACTGAAATCAACTGCTTACTCAAACATGGGCCGCGGGGGTCCTTTGGGTTTGCCTACCTCAACTTGGGCTCGACTCCCCAGACCGCACCAACCACCCACCCGAAGCAGGCTTTTTTCCTGGACCCACCTACCAAAATCGCCGCGACCCCCCAAACCGGTAGGGCAACCCTCAAATTTTCGGATTTTTGACTGCCCAACCTCCTCAGCCCCCCTTGCCTACGTCTGCGTGTGACTGTCTCTTCTGACTGTACGGCGTAAATGCGACCTTGTCAAATGCTTGCGTTTTTGCGTTTTTAACAAATCCCAGGGTTCGTGCGGGTTTTGGAAGGGAGAATTACTTGACCTTTTGATGAGATTAAAGGATCGGCTTAAACCTTGAACCTAAGTGACTGACTCACCTGGAAGCGGCAAAGAAACTGGTCACTTGGTAACCGAAACTGGCATAATAAGCGTGCTCCATAATGGCCATTAACTGAATTGCATTGTAGTCTGAAAGTGAGGAGGTCTAAGCCATCCACTGTCCGTTGCAAAGGTGACAAAACCTCACTTACTTTGTCCCCGAATTCGTTTAAGAACATCGTCGGTGAAGTGGTCATAGGAAGCAATTTTCCCTTCCCAACTAGAGATGCCAACATGCGATTCGTAAATACGCAGAGAGCGAGGCGGTTTGGGACGCTGGTTCTGTATGTGGTAAGGCTGAGGAGGGTTGTAAAACACCTGCAACTAACCAATCTGGCCCCAGGCTAAAAAGCCAACCATAGGATGTACCTGATGATAAACGTTGGCTTTTTCCGGACGCACAACGTAGTGGGCCCACGGAGAGAGTTTGTCGTAAAAGGTGCCATCCTTAGCCACCATCACCTCAACAAGAAATGATGAATGCGCCAGCTAATCGGCTTCTTCTACTACCTTAATCACGCTGTTGTGCGGAATGGCGCAGGAACCGTCACCCTTCGGTGGAATGGTCAACTCCCATTTACCAAATTCGCCTTTGTTGTACGGGTTAGCACGTCTGTCCCAGCCGTCTGTAAGACCACTTGTTTAGCTGAGATTTAGAACAGAACAGAACAGAGTTGAGTGAGCTTTCTTAAACAGACGGGTCGGGCACACCGTTTCTTCATTAGTTACTTGTCACATATTAGTGCAAGTCAATAAACATGTGTCGTTTAAGCGGACAAGTTGGGACCGGCCGGTTTTTACCTAATTTTTAATAATCTGAATTAGAGTGCGAACTGGTATTGGGTATTGGGTGTATTGGGGTGTTTTCCAGGTATTGGGTATTGGGGTTTTTACCCCCCAATACCCAATACTAACTGGGACAGGTAAAAATAGAAAAAAATCGATGTTGACCGGAAAAATTGATCTGAAAAAATCGAAAATGTTGATCGATGATACGGTTTAGGAAGCTGTTTTGGTGTTAAATCAACTAAACGTTAGTAGATTTTCCTAAAGTGTACGCTTTTCTAAGCGCTACACCAGTAATGAATTTCTCTGTTCTTATCTGAAATAAAAATGGTGACATTAGAAATGTCACCATAATGTACCAGTACCGTACCCATGGCTATTGCGGTGGTGCACACAATTTCCAAGCCGACTTAGGAAAAAAATTCGCCGGAAATAAGAAACACGACTGAATTACGAAATATCAACTACCAAAACTATTAATTTCTGCTAATTTTACGCCCAAAATGGCTTCTAAATGCTTTCTGAAAGGGTAGTTTTTCAAAATTTTCTCGCTCTGCTTGGGCCACTGCCCAACCAGGCCTCTTAAAAATTTTAATTGCAGTGCCAAAAATCTTGTGTACACAACTGGAATGTACCTGTCCACTGAAATGTAAATTTTGGCCCAGCTACGCAAGTATTGGGTATTGGGTATTGGGGTATTGGGGGTCTCAGGTATTGGTATTGGGTATTGGGGTATTGGGTTTTTCAGGTATTGTTCGCACTCTAATCTGAATAAGGTCTCAGAAATCTCAAGCGATGTGTGAAAGCTTATTTTTTAAGAAATCGACTTTTGGCGAGTTTTTCTAGTATGACAATCTTTGAGAATTAGCAGTTTTGTGGCACATAAATGTAACGTGGAATGACAACATTTGCGGAGAATAAGTAAAAGCTCAGTTCTGCAAAAATCCGAATTAAATTTTACTATTTGTAAGGTTTTTCGCCGATTTCGTAGAAACCAACCTAAATTAGGTGCACCTATGGATGGCGATATACAGGGTGCGTCAAAAAATACAACCCAGCAGATTTTTTAGTAGCAACCGCAAATCTCAACCGATTTGAATAAATCCTGCTTTAAATGAAAGATAAATAAATTCTTGAACGATTGGTGTAGCTTTTATTAAGATGCGTTGCTTACTTCCTGAGATAATTGCTTTAAAAATCAAAACAGATTTTGGCAGTGAACAACAGAGATTAAAACAACCCAGCAGATTTTTTACTGTAGCAGCCGCAAATCTCAACCGATTTCAGTAAGTCCTATTTTATATGAAAGATAAATTAATTCTTGAAAGATTGGTGAAGCTTTTATTAAGATACGATGCTTAGTTCCTGAGATATTTGCACTCAAAGTCAAAACAGATTTTGGCAATGAACAAGAGCGATTTTTATTATTCTGTTGCACTTCATAATAAAACCGATTCCTACTGCTCAGGGCTAACGTAACGAGGTTTTTCTGGTGCCACACATGCTTGGTTACTTCATTTGTAAAAGTCTTGTTGCCCCTCAGCAGTAGTAATCCGTTTTGTTGTGAAGTGCAACGGAATCGCTCTTGTTCAATGCCAAAATCTCTGTTTTGAGTTTGAAGGAAAATATCTCAGGAACTAAGCATCATATCTTAATAGGGCCTTCACCAGTCTTTCAAAAATTTATTCGTCTTTCATTTAAAGCAGGATTCATTCAAATCGGTTGAGATTTGCGGTTGCTACAGCAAAAACTCTGCTGGGTTGTTTTTCTTTGACACACCCTGTAACTACATCACTAAACACCCGACGTAGCGATCTGCCCACCCACGTCTACTCTTGGCAACCTTCACTAATCTCGAAGAAAGGAAGGTTTTCGTACTGAAATCTCCAATAAGGCAGAGCTGATCGGCGCCGGGTGCCCATTCCAGACAGTGCACACTGTTGTCGGGTGCAACGTGGATTCCGAATCGTTCGTAGGCCTTGGTGAAGGTGTCGTAGCCTCCAAAGTCCTTGTCAATCCACTTCTTGTAGGCCACAAACTGGCCGTAGCGACGGCAAATTTCACCGGCGTATTGTCCTAAATTGGGGTCAGCCTGCAGTAGACGGTCGAGATCGGGCGGCCGCGTGCTCTCTGGGGCGAAAGGCATTCCTGTAACAGACGCAAATTAGCCCAACTCAGCAAACGGCGACAAGCAAAACAATTGAAGAGCTGCTGCTCACAAGAAACGCACGTACCCGACGGACGGCCGCTGTTTTTTAACGCAGCCGACTTGCGGTTTCCGCATAAATGTGTATGCGACGCTCTCTTCGCAGCGCACACGTACTCTTTCTAAGTAAACAGCTTCATAGCTTCTGTACTGGCACTTTGTTGAAGCAGCTTTTAGTTCACGGAATTTACCTTTCACTTTTAGACTTTATTACGCATGTTTTTAACTCGTATTTACAGTAACAAATAAATGGGTTGGGTACAACTCGTCGAATCCAACTCGTCGAAAATTAACTGGTCGACTACATTTCATCGACTAACAACTCGTCGAATGATCAACTGGTCGAATGTTCAACTGGTCGAATGTGTTTTCATCGAATTACAACTCGTCGAATAAAACATAGTGTGCCTTTATGTTTGTTTCTTTTGCAGCCTTGTCAGATCGGTCTGTTTGGCCGAAAGGTAGAGGACGCTGGTGAGCGACCACTGGCTTACCCGGGCCAGCCGAATTGACTCAATTGTTTCAATAGCCTGTGGGCATGAGAGAACTCTAAACAAATGTGACCAGGTGTAATACGTTTGCTTGTGTGCATAATGGTCAAACAAATTAGGAGTTAACGAGGTCGACTACGCTTTAACCCGTGATATTCTTTTGCGGCGGCCGCGGCGTTTTCCCAGTTGCGACTTTTGTATTAACATAACACTATCATTTCATATCACATAGGATAAGGGTAAGGATTAGGGTTCGCCTCAGATTTAGGTTAAGGCCTTAGGGTTCGTCGTAAGCTTAGGTTCAGGCTTAGGTTCAGGGTCAGGCTTAGGTTTAGCAATTCTGATGCAGCAAAACGAAAAGTCGGCAGTGGGAAAAGTCGGTACTGGCCACAAACCACTCGCGTGAGACATGCCTGCCATGCATGCGGGTATCAAAATCAGGCCGGGCCCGGGACTTTAAAGTGCTGTCTGGTCCAGGCCACCCAAAATCGAGCCCGGCACCCAGCATTATGCACGCAAAGAAACGTATCCCTCAGATAATGACCAGGTCACATTTGTTTGAAGTTCTCTCATGCCCACAGGCTATACACATACTTGGGCCGGGGGTTCTGGGGGTTTGCCCACCCCCCAACTTGGGCCCGACCCCCCCCCCCCAAACGACCCCACCCACCGACCTGAAGCCGACTTTTGTTCCTGACCCCACCCACCAAAATCGCCGCGACCCCCCCAAACCGGCAGGCACACCCCCAAATTTTCGTAATTTGACTACCCCCAACCCATTTTTCCGGCCCATGTATGGCTATACATTGAGTTAGTTCGGATGGGTCAAACGGACAGTGGCCGTTTATTATTACCCTCTAGCTTTTTGGCCGACCTGACAAGGCTGCACAAACAAAGGTAACGTATAAATATTTTTGATTCGACGAGTTGTAATTCGACAAAAAGACATTCGACCAGTTGAACATTCGACAAACTGATCATTCGACGAGATGTTAGTCGATGAAATGTAGTCGACCGATTGATTTTCGACCAGTTGGATTCGACGAGTTGATCGTATCCCAAATAAATGTATGCTTTAAAGTTGCGTTCACTTGCTTGCTCTGAGAACAGCAAAAGGATCTGACAATCAATACACGCACGCACGCACGCACGCACGCACACACACACACACACGTTTGCAGTTCCGAAAAATCTGAATTTCTAGTCAAAATTGTTGAAACTAGAGTGCGAACAATACCTGAAAAACCCAATACACCAATACATACCTATACCTTTGAGGTTCTCACGTCACGTCACGTCACGATTAGATGAAATTTAACACTAACTCTAATGTAAATACGGTCTGGAACTTAACGACATGCACTGGTACCTTACCTTATGGTACGCCTACCTTCGGGTTCTGTAATGAAACCGAAAAAAATGGGTTTGCGGTAATCGAAATCCGGAAATTTAGGGGGTGGACCTCATACATGGGCTTGTGGTGAGTCTGGGCATGCATACTACAGTAACGAATCCCGACGGGACCATCATATTCAGTGGATTTCCGAAAAATGTAAAAAACAACCTGAAAAATTGCCGATTTTCTCTAAAAGTCATCAAAATTTTCGAGGGAGGGGCTTAAACAGCCTGATGGAGATGCTTTGGTCAGCGAGGGGGAGGGTTAAGCGCCCAGACCAACAACAGACTTATGAATGAGGCCAACCCCCAAATTTCCGGATTTTGACTACTCCAAACCTATTTTTTCGGTTTAACCACAGAGTCCGAAAGTACATACACACGTAGGGTACATTAATAAAGGTACCGGTGCCATTATTGGCGTTAAGTGCTTGACTGAAATACGTACTACCAGTGTAGCTGAAAATGTACAGGGTGTCACAAAAATGACAAAATTTTGACCTTTCAATTTGAGACTTGATTCTAAATTCTGTACAATGTCCAAAAATGACAACATTTCTTTTTGCTGCCGTTTTGCAAAGTTTGACCAACTCTTGCTGAAATTTGGAAAACATGTGCCAAAATAGTGGGAATTTTATGTGTAGAGTTTGGTGTATCAGGCTGGACCCAATCCTAATAAATTCAAGAATACGTGAATTGGGCAACTTCAATACCTGTCAAAGTCTGAAACTCTTCTTTTCACTGTCATTTCCGTAAATACTCGCTAAATGATCTGATATTTGAGAATACTTGTTAAACTGTCGGAAATTTTGTATTAAAAGTTCATGTATGCGGATGATCCTGTCTTTAGGAAATGACTATGAGGTTTTTATCTTGAAGATCAGTTTTTCTCATAAGCTCACTCAATAAAACAGATGTTTGGCGAGATAATCCTTGCTTTGTCAAGACTGTGTCAATCTCAACGCATGAAATTTTAACACATAGTAGAGAATGCACGGTCGCTTTTGCAGACAATTCAGGCAACAACAAACAAAAAACACAGGGACGTCCGTGAACTGTGCACAAAAATAATTTTAAACCTTACTGAACATACCTTCGGCAATATTCCCCATGGTTAAACATTGGCACACTAAACAATAATTAGATTGATTTAAGATGAAGTACAAATGCAGCAACAAGGTCAGAACTCCGAGAAACTAAAACAGCAACAACAACAACCAACCACAGGAAGTGACGTCACCAAACAAGAGCGTACGTACGTGGTCTCTTCTGTATCGTGTTTTCGTGCCAAAATAACCATGCCTTTTTTATTACGTTTCTGTGACTTTAACCGATATATGAATGAATAGGGTATCTGTAAGTGCTACGCCTGGGTACTCTCTCTCGTATCACTCTTCCTATGTTTCTGGACCGATTGATACTGAATAAACTGAAACTGAAACTGAAACTACCCCTGTTGGGTAAATACGTACAACATATCTCAGAGTTTTTGCTTTTGCCTTACACTGAGGTTCCAGTGGGGTTTAAGGTTGTAGGTCAGGCCCTTAGGTTAAGGGGTTCTACTGACGCTTCTTTTCTCAGTTCATACTTTTCTACCTGCTCCACCCCATCGCTGAGCTGATGAACGCTTCTCGATGGATGGGGAGGGGACCGGCCAGTAGTAATTAGAAAAGAAAGAAAAGCGCCGTCGAGTCGACAGACAAAATCACGCTCCGATATGAGCGAGAGCGCGGACGATGGATGGACGATGCTTCGGTAAAACTGGCTGAAGAAGAAGAAAAATGCTGAGCGCGCTGGCTGTCGCCCACTTGTGTATCCCGGGCGGCACTGTAAAGTATATTTGTGCATTGCTGATATGGAGATATCGACCCGCCAGCGCCCGTCTGCATTCATGTGAATCACGTCACGCCATTCTGCTCTTGTTCTTCTGTTGTTAGCTGTAGTCAATAGCTACGTCTCCTTTTTCTTGCTTCCGTACCATCCCTTGTTTGGCGTTCTTGCAGAATCTGTCGGTAAACTCCATTCAAAGAACGAACTAGAGGATCCAGATTTTCAAAGCTGCTGGAAAAACTTCCAACTTTATTCTCTAATTTTTCTTCCAGTCTGCGTACATGGGGGAGGGTGGTTGTGGGGTCTTGCCTTGTGCCCTCCGGCGGTAGGGGTCTGAACACAAAAGTCTAGGGAGGGGATTGCGCACTAAAAATCGCAATTTTAGACTAAAAATCATTAAAAATCGCTATTTTGGGCTCAAACACCGTTAAAAAGTGTTGTTTTACAGGCGATTTTAGCAATTTTAGTGTCTGAAATTCTAAAAAAAGAATGCAGAATTTGTTAAAAAATTACTTGCCAAAAAATCGGAGGGGAGATCGGGGGATAGCTGGCCTAAGTCGGGTGGGGGCAGCAGATCGGACCCTCCCTTACATGTATGCCAATCTGACAACAAAATCCCTAGATTTGAGAAGAAAACCTTTGAATTTGATGGATTCTGAAGAATGTTTCGGTTCTTTTTTCATCCAAAATTTTATCACTGCTTCGGTAAATTTAGCGTTAGGGGTGTCGATCATAATGGAAGCTGTTTACTCTTATTGGTTCTAATTATTAGGATTAGTAACTAATACCGTTATTCGCACTTTGATAACGAGCCCCGTAGTGTGCTCGAAAGCTTAGCAATAAAATCTAATAGTCGTTGTATTCCCCACAAATTTGTTACAGTCATGTCTCGTTAATCCGGATATTAGCCTTCCGGACAAGACTAGGCAAGGTCCGAATTTTCCATCATGTTATGTTATATGAGTTGTTAATCCGGACAGAAGATTTGGGGTCTCCACTTCGAATTTTGTATGGTAAAGTGATTCGATAATCCTGATTTGGTTGATTTGGACAAAATCCATGCGAATTTTTCAATTCAGGTGTAAATTTTCAATTGAGTAATGCTTTTTGTTGAGTCAGAATGTCATTATTTTTGCCTGTTTAGGAGCTATAATCAGCTGACATAAGCTTTTGACTTTTAATTAGGAGGTAGGTACAGCTACAGAATCTGATATGCAACTAAAAAATCTATCATTTAGGCAGTTGACCCGAAAAACAGTATTTTAGCTTTGATTCGTTAATCCGGAAATTTGCTGATCCAGACAAAATTGGCCGGTCCCAACTTGTCCGTATTAGCGAGACATGACTGTGAATATGCAATAACGATATTTTGCTGAATTTTTTGCTTTAAAGGTTGCCTTGACTTTTTCTTGTTACTCAGCTTTGCACTGCTGATAAGCTAGTATCTAGACGTTCGTACTTGGCGTGAGTGCGTCAGATAGTCTCCTTATGTGCATGCGCTGTTTGTCCATTTCTTCAAATTATCTTGGACTGGTGCATCTGATCTGAAGTTTGAATTGGAACTAAAATGTATAGAATACGATACCAACCCATCCAAGGAAAAGAAAAAGGTTCATAGCTAACCTCACCTTCCCACCCATCCAGCCCAGAGACTAGAGTGTTTTCCAGCTTTAAAGGTATAAACGGATTGATTAGGTTAACTCTCGGAATGCCTTTTGAACATAAATGTAACAGGGGGTCCGGGGCTCTGCCACCACCCGACTAAGGCCAGACAACCTCAACCCCCCTCCTCCATCAGCGGATGACCTGCAACATGACTGCTTTTGACAGAGTTTTTTGAACTTTCAATGTGTTTTGTCAATCTAGAGGAGAAAAACTGATAGGAAATGCCGAGATGGGTTGATGCTTTGTTTTTCTTTATCAGCGTTTATCTATCGTGCAAGGCAGACATGAAACTTTGCGATTGTAGAACGGGTGACTGACTGACAGTACCTACTAGAATCAGAGTTGGCTGAGTACTGGTCTACGTTATGATCCAGAGCTTAATTCACTTCTCCGTTACGGTAGGTTGGCTTTTCCGTGCGCACGTCTATTCTTCTGTGTTTCTTATTTTTTAGTCGCCGCCTTATCACTTACTTATAGAGGGAATCCTTGTTCTTTGGATTATTTGGCTTATCTTCAGGAAGAGTTACAGACCAGCCCATCAGCTCACTGATAAAGTAGGTTTTTAAGCACAGATACGGCGTGTGAATGAGTGATTCAGGAAAAAGATGAGCTAATATCGGACTGGCAGCCGGAGTCTCTGGTTCCCGACACTCCCAAAGGTCACTATGCATTGCATACCAAATACATTGAAGGGTATGTAAACTGCTCAAACACCCTTTCTTCTACGATTGTTTTCTGTTTAGTAAAATGGGCAAATATCTGACTATCGAGGGTAGAGACTACTTCAACGCAGCGACGCTAAATTTTCTGGGTCTCGTTGGAGACAAAAGAATAGAGGAAATTGCTAAAAAGACTATTTTTAAGTACGGCGTTGGTTCCTGCGGTCCGCGTGGATTTTACGGCACTGTCGGTGAGTTTCAGTTTTGTGGCTTAGTATTATGAGCCAGCTCTACACTGCTTTCTTGTCTGTAGACGTCCATTTGGACCTGGAGAAGCAACTAGCCGAATTCATGGGCTGTGAGGAAGCTGTCTTGTACAGCTACGGCTTTGCCACGATAGCCAGTGCCATTCCTGCCTACGCCAAGCGTGGCGACGTTATTTTCTGCGATAGAGGTTTCAACTTTTGTGCTCCCTTATCACTGCCATCCTTAAGGATTTGAATTTCAGGCGTAAACTTTGCCATTCAAAAGGGTGTACAGGCATCTCGTAGTAGAATCGAGTGGTTCGAACACAATAACATGGAGGACTTGGAGCGTTTGCTCAAAATTCAAGCAGAGAAAGATAAGCAGGTTGGTGCAGCCATTCACTTGTAGTAGCTATGAGCTGTCACAACGTTGCCTATGGCTGTGCGTTGGTTACCTTTGCTTATTGATTGCTTTATGCGAACAGTCCGTTGACTTACACTTAAGCAAATTTCCCTTTGATAGAGTTTCGATAGGCCCTGAACAAGACACGTGAAGAAACACAAGAAAGAGAAGAACGTGTTTCAGTTCTTCGTTCGGTATTCGCTTTTCCAACAGGAGTAGGGTTCTAAGAAACAGACTACCGGTTTGGCTGTCTGGCGCATGATTGCTGCTGTCTGTGTTTGTACAACTTTTGGAGAGGGTCTTGTCTTAAACTGTTCTGTCATTCAGAATCCCAAGAAAGCCCGAGTGACAAGGAGGTTTATGGTGGTGGAAGGGATTTACTTGAATTCAGGCCTGCTCTGTCCTCTGCCTGAGCTGATGGCTCTTAAATGGAAGTACAAAGTTCGCATTTTTATCGACGAAAGTCTCTCATTCGGCGTTTTGGGCGCTCACGGTCGCGGTGTCACCGAACACTACAGCGTGCCGGTGAGTCAGCCTGCGCTCTAATCGGTTATGTGACTGACTGTGGTTTGTTTTACTGCAGGTTGAGGATGTAGACATGATTTGTGCTACTTTGGAGAATGCCATCGCCTCCACAGGCGGCTTCTGTTGTGGCCGGTCGTTTGTGGTCGACCACCAAAGACTGTCCGGCCTGGGCTACTGCTTCTCTGCCTCCCTCCCGCCTCTTCTTGCTGCGGCTGCCAGTGAGTCCAGTTCTTTTTTGCAGTTAGTCAGTTATCCCTATCTACCGACTCATCTGAACTGCTACTAAAACGTGTTCTCGCTCTCAGCCCTTTCCGTTCTAAAATTCTGAATGGCAGGTGAAAGTCTGAACATAATGGGCAGTGAGATCGACAGGTTCGATCGGTTAAAGACTATCGCGGTGAGAGTTTTAACGGAACTTCGCAAAACCACGGAGGGAACCAAATTCTTCGTGCAAGCGTCTCTCGGCTCGCCAGTTATGCACATCAAGTACAACTCGAAGGTTGCGCTCGAGGCAGAGAGAAAACTCGATTACCTTGTTGACAAGGTATACTCATTCTTTGCTTTCGCTCGCCTCATGAGCTGTTCTAGGCGTACGAGCGGCAGGTGGCACTAACAAGAGCTAGATACCTCAGTTCACAAGAGGCCTTTACTCCAGAACCTAGGTAACGCCTAGACTCGTGCTCCTCTCCAAAAGACGGCACCGCCAAACAAAAACGAGCAAGTTCCATGAGCAGATCTAAGCAGATATCGGTTAGGTGTTCGTTCGGCTAGTGGTTGCTTTAAGGTTTGTCAGCCCGAAGTTTTCTTACGCGGCCATCTGTCGTAGGTAAGTATGTTCATTGCGATAGAGCGAGGCGACTCGCTTGACGAAAACATTCTTTTTTATTAATAGCATAAAAAGTAGCTTTTCTTCTAATTTTTCTCGTTAAAAGTCGTTAAAACTTAATACCAAACCATGCACAGGAATGAAGGGAGGTCATCTTTTGGAGAAGGAGGACACTGTTTGGCTAATTATTAGGACGTGTAGAAAGCAAGTGTTGTTTCAGTATCAGATTAGCGGTAAATTCAGAAATGAGTTCAGAGGAAGTGGCACGACTACTGACAGTCATTCAGGATATCATGCTCACGATGTAGACGCGCCAATTACAGGGTGTGCCAAAAAAAAACAACCCAGCAGAGTTTTTGCTGTAGCAACCGCAAATCTCAACCGATTTGAATGAGTCCTTTTTTAAATGAAAGCTAAATAAATTCTTGAAAGATTGATGTACCGTTTATTAAGATAGCTTTCTTAGTTCCTGAGATATTTGTCCTCAAAGTCAAAACAGAGATTTTGGCAATGAGCAAGAGTGATAAAGAACAACCCTGCAGATTTTTTACTTGCAACCATGAATCTGAACCGATTTGAATGAACCCTTTTTTGAATGAAAGACTGATAAATTCTTCAAAGATTGGTTCAACTTTTATTGAGATTCACAGTTTAGTTCTTGAGATATTTGCCTTCTAAGTCGAAACAGATTTTGGCAAAGAACAAGAGCGATTCTGTTGCATTTCATAATAAAGCAGATTCCTACTGCTGGGGCTAATGATACTTTAGTGTTGAAGTAAACCGAGTTTCTATGTCACCTGTAAAGCCTCCAAGAGCCCTTAGCAGTAGCAGGAATCCGTTTTATTACGAAGTGCCGAATAATAAAAAAATGCCTCTTGTTCACTACCAAAATCACTGTTTTGATTTTGAGAGCCAATATCTCAGGAAGTAAGCGGAATACATTAATGAAAATTTCAGCAATCTTTTAAGAATTTATTTATCTTTCATTTAAAAAAAGATTCATTCAAATCGGTTGAAATTTGCGGTTGCTACAGCGAAAAATCTGCTGGGTTGTTTTTTTTTGGCACACCCTGTATAATAATAATAATTATTATATTTTTGTTCTTGTCGTAGCTTGTTGGTCGCTTGCTCGCTCACTCTGCTGTGTGATTCCTCGCTCTTTCAGGGACTTTTTCTGGTTAAAGAGCGCGTCTGTCTGTCTGTTTGTTTGTCGGTGTGCTGCTTAGGATACAGCGCTAGTCGTTCGTTAATTGTTGTAGAGGAGCTGGCTTTCTGTGGTTAGTTCTGCCCTTCCACGTGTCTCTCAGTGTCAGTGCTCTTTGTGACAAGGTGCTGCGTTGTGCAAATACAAGTATTTTGGCTGTCGCCCTTTGCCCTCTTCTTGCTGCTGTCGCCGCTTTTCTGCTGATAAATATCAAGCCCCGCTACCCATAAAGGGCGCGTCCTTTCCGATTCGGACTTGCTCTTTCGGTTAGTGGTGGCCACCTAATTTTATGAAGACTAAGAAAGCCGCAGAGCTTGCGCTTTACTCTAATGGTGCACTGTTCGATCGTCACGGGAGCGTGTTTTTCAGTCGGTCAAGGAGCTAGGCTTTAACAGAACAGAGGCTATGCGAGCAGAGCACCGGCTTAAAATATAGGTAGCCATTCGGGCAGTTACTCTGCCCTTTGTAGATTTTGGTCTTCTACGGCTAAGATGTCTGCACAACAAGAAAGGTTAAACTCGTCGACCTTTTTGTTGATCTTTTTCGACTATCTGTGGCCAAATATGATTTTCGACGAATTAAACAACAGATTTCTTTACACGCAGCCAGGGTCGAACAAAAATTTACGTTTGACTGTTTTGGCTATGTATGGTGCCTGGCTGTCTGTCAAAATCGGCGTAGTTCCTTGACTGGTAATGTAAAATAATAATATTCTGACTAAGGGCTTGCATTGGAAAAGCAGGCGCATGGCTACATACATAATGATCTTTGTGGCTGAAATTTGGCGGGTGTAGATCTGAATTGGTTGTATTTGTGTTGTCAGTTTGTTACACTCGTGCACAACCGCCAAAACTTTTCGTCTTCTATTATTCTACTCTTGGTTGGTTTTCGGACAAGCTCCAATTATAAGAATTATGCCAGTTTTGTTATTGCTATTTTGGCTGACCTTTTGTAATGGAGATGTCTTCTGCTTGTAAACAAGACAACCAAAGTCAAAATTTATCGCGCATAGATTATCGTATTCTTTATAATAAAGAACGAGTTGCGTGCCTCAGTTGAAATAGGAACCAGGCTGCGCGTTTCCTGGCGCTTTGGCCGATGGTTGCTGTCTTGTTGCCGGCCTGCGTGCGATCGCCAAGCAGTGGTCGCAAGTTCCAGGTGGTCCTGTAGGCCCTTGAGGTCCTCGGGGACCTCTCAAACCATCGTTTCCCTCATCGCCTCTGGATATGTGACGTAGTGTCATCATTCAGCTGCTTACTACCTTACCGTTCTCCTTGTGGTCCTAAAATCTTGTCTTTTAGCTACATATTTTGTTTTACTCAAAGTCTAGAGTACCTTTTGGTCCCTTTGGCCCAGGAAGTCCAGGGTCACCGTCTCGTCCTATAGATTTGCTGCTAAATGCTTAATTAGCTAAACAGAATTAGCACAAACCAGGCAGTCCGCGAGGTCCTCGTGCTCCTGAAATGCGTACAGTACAGTACAGTAGTTCACTGGTTCAAGTTTATCTATGTAGTACATACCGCTATATCCAATTGCACCCCTAGGTCCAGGTGGTGAACCATTCAGAACCTGTCATCACAGAAAGTACTCAATTTTTAATAATATGTCTAGTTGTTTCCAATTACCTTTCCAGGATCTCCTGGAGGACCCTTCAAACCTGGTTCTCCTCTGTCCCCTCGTGGTCCTGAAATTCTAGACTCCTTTGACCTATTAGACGACAGATAGTGCTGTACCTGGAGCTCCAATTGGACCGTTGTGCGCTCTTCTACCTGATTTGCCGGCTCGACCTGGTACTCTGAAACAAATCTGTGGTTCTTCCGTAGCTTTGCCAGCAGAAAATTGCGTACCCCGGGTCTCCACGTTCACCTTTGTCTCCGGGTAGTCCAGGTGGACCCTGTGGTCCGGGCGGACACTAAAATGAAGTAAGTGCAAAGGTTCGAAAGCATCGTTCAAATTTATCCTGCACTTTTTGACAGGCTATTTCTTGCGCCGGTCTGGGAGCTACGAGCCTGCCGTTTCTGCCGTTTTTGCCATTCTTTCCATGCTCGCCATCTTTACCTAAATCAGAACGGAATCAAATCGGCGTTCCGTGCTCTTCTGCGTACCTGGCGTTCCGCCCTTTCCTTGAAGTCCATCGCCTCCGGGTGCGCCTTGACTGCATGTACAGCCTTGAAGAAAAATCGAATGTTGTTTGTTTTTGTATAAATTCACAGACAACTCACATGCGCCAGCCGTTATACCAGGCTGACCCGCAGCAGCTGCGCCGGCCGCCAATGGAGGAGCGTCGACTAAACCACCACGACCACCTCCGGGACCGCCGTACCCCTGAGCCGTACGTGCGGCACGTCCAGTGGTTCGTCTCAGATCCATGGCTACCATTTTCTTCCAGATATCGCGCGATTGTGCCTAGTGATCAGATCACTGCGTATTGACACCGAAATTACTCAGATTAGGCACCTTGCATTGTGTTACATCGTTAAGCATCATAGAACGAACTCTCTGCATGTGAGTATAGAAAACAGGGAGAACAATTAGACAAGCAAATACAGAGACTGTACTGAAGACGGTGGCAAGAAAAGTGACCGTACGATTTGAAAGATACGACTGCATGGTTCTCAACTGAACGTCTGACAGCAAGATGCACTTTATACAGTTTCTTCAGCAGGTCGCGTACTCACTGACCCTGAGTGAACTCTGTGCCGCGTCTCGTTTTGACGTTTTTAAACTTCAAACTTTCACTGCTGCACACGCACACCACTTTAAAATAAAAATTGGGTCAATCGTATGTTTGATCGATTGAAATTCACTAGCTGAAAACTCGCCGCTGACTTAGAAGCTTAGGCCAAGAACTGTCAAGAGAGCTTCGAGTAAACTGTTTGTCTTTACCGGTGTAGGTGCGCAGAGAAGCCAGGTGTGCTAAACGTTGGCCAGCTATTTGTAGCGGCGAGCGAGAGAAAGAATAGCAACCAAATAAATATTTGATTTGTTAGCTGTGGGACGACTAAATCAAATCATATTTATTCCGACCGGTGCTTATGAGCTGTGTGCCAGTGCATCATAGCTGGCCCGGCCTTTTGGCTTCTGCTCTCTCAATCAGGGGGCGCGGTGGGGCGTGAAATGAGCGCCGCAGCCATTTATTGAAATCAAGAATCCATTAAAGCTGGGCCAGCGCAGTAATTAAGCGCTCGGTCGGTTATCAGATGCAACTGTGCAAATTAAATGGCAGGCCAATGGCGAAAATTTGATCTGCCGAACGCGCCCGCCCCTATCGTTGTTCTACGGCCAATTGGTTCTCCAAATCAATCAACTAAGAAAACACTCGAACCATTCTATTAGATTTAGCCAATTCGATAGACACTAGAATTTTTATATAAGTCTATGCCACTCGCACAAGCACATCACACACACCATGGATCCTTTGCACTGGATACAGTAGTCAAGTGTCCTTGGCTGCCTGCTCGCCGCAGCCACTCGAACTCTCCACTCCCTCCATCGGGCTTTCGGTGCGAATAGTGAACCCAGCCGGCTGGGTGATCGGGAAAAGGGGAAACATAAACGGACTCATGGACTTGCAGGCCTGCACTCGCGGGTACTTGGCATTGGGTCGTCGGCCTCTCGGCACCCTCGGAGGCGCCAACAAACTCTCGATGGAAAATTTTGCCTGCGTCACTGCCGCCGCCAAGGCAGTGGGGCTGGCTGGTGGCACCACACAACTGACCACCGGGCCGTGGGAAGTGTCCACCGGCAATGGAACCCCTGCATCTGCGTCTTCGCCTGGCTCCTGATCCGACGATGACAGCTTGGTCCTCGGCTTTTTCGTCTCACGCTCATTCTCTCGCTTTTTCACCTAAACTGACTGTGAGGGTGGGTGGAAGAGCTGTTAAGAGTACTGTACCTCTTCGGCGGAAAGAGGCTCTCCACTGCAGGTGCTGGGGTGCGCGCTCTGTGAGGGTCTGCCAGGTGCTTTTCTTGTGTTTTCCTTTTTGCGCCACTTTGCCCGTCGGTTCTGGAACCAGACCTGAAGCGGAGGAGAGGAGGAGGAGGAGGAGATGCAATTATAGTTTGAGTCGTTGAGGTACGGCAGTTGGCAACACCCAGAGGAGTGTTCAATCGTGTGAGGCCGGTGCTTGGCCGTTTGTCTTGTGTAATTCGGTAATTCTTGGCGCTAAATCCCTGCCAGATAAGGGCCTGGCATGTTCGAGTGGGCCAATAATAATTCAGACATTAAGCCTGGGCGGCGTCCCCGGTGGGCGCGAGACAAATAAAATTCTAATGATTTAGGCTGCCGAGGAATTCCGAAATGGTTTATCTGATCCGGCCGAGACGCGCGCGTGTCACAGATAAATGGATGAATAATCAAATTATGGGAGATTTAGGAGCGGCTGCCACGGCGGCAAAGCCATTTAACTTGTTCCTCCTAAACCCCGATAGAGACACCCCAGCAAGAACCACTGGCCAATGCAATTTCAAAAAATCACCCCCCATATCGGTCATTGGCTCAAATTGACCAAAGCCAATCATAACTATTTTATATAAATAGAATGGAAAGCCAAAAACCAATTTCTGACGCCCGACCATTAGCAGCCGACGAATGCCGCACGTCCAGGGGCCTCTCGCAATCCCATTTGCTGTTATTTTGCTCCCGCGAGACAGTTAACAGACCACATGCAACTGTCCGACTCTCCACCTCTTCCCCACCGATTCAATTGCTATGCGATTCGCTCTTTCGCTGCTTCTACGTAATGCTCTCAGCCGTTGCCGTCCAACCGCTGATTTTATTCTCACCCTGCCTAATCTAACTATTCCAATTTCAGAATAAATTACAGCGTGCCCGTACATACCACTTACCGTACCCCAAACAAATCGCACTAATCAATAGCCTCCAGACGTACACTGTATACGTACGTACCTGGACTCTGCTTTCCAATAGGTCGAGTCTTAGAGCCAGCGCTTCTCTCATGAAAACATCAGGATAGTGACTTGCTTCGAATGCCGCTTCCAGTTGTTCCAGCTGCCACGCCGTAAAGTTTGTGCGGGTTCGGCGACGTTTGCTCTCGTTTTTGTCGATTGAACAACCTACAGTATCCGTCCTATTCTGCTATACAGTTCACCCTTTCGATCTACCGATTTCTGCATTACGATTAAGAACTCTAGCAACAAACAGCCTTGAATTACAAATAAAACAGTAAATCCGGAAAAAATCGGCGCTTAGATTTTCAGCCTTTCGTCAAACTGGGCTATTAGAAATTTCTTAGCGCAAGTGATCAATGAAACTTAGTGGTTTTAGACGAAAGATTTAGTTGAACCTCAGTGTAATCCCTCAGATTGATTTCAAATCAGTTCTGCCGACTCACTCTGCGTTTCCTCCAGTTTCGTCTTCGATCTCGATTCAGTCTTGGCGTCAAGTCCGACTTGTTGAAAGGCCGAAATTCCGGCTTGGTGAGAGAATCGTTGTTGCTGCTGCGTGCTGTGGGAGGAGACCAATGGTGCCGGGAAGGCGGTGAACGGGTCGACCAGGCCAGGTCGCGGTCGCGGTCTCCAGCACTGAGCCCAGAAGGTCTGTAGGTTCTGCAGAGTACCGAACATAGTTTCCAGTTGCAGCGGTGTTGGTGCACGGTGAGGAGGCCGGCCGACGCCGGCTGCCTACCGTTCGATCGGCCAATCAGGGTGGAGCAGTGTGGCGCGCTGATTGGCTGCCGTGGAAGGAGTGAGATTGAGCCGTGTTATCGCCGGCACGTGTTGTAAGCGGCGTCGAAAGTCGATTTGCATGCTAATCGGTTCAATAAAGCCGGATGGCTTCCCGACGGGCGCCGCCCAGCCGGACTGGGAAGCGCTAATTAATTAGCAAATGAGCGAAAATTGACACAAACAGCCACAAATGGCACCCACAGGAACAATCCCGTCTTACATGGGAAAACAATCGAAGACTGCATTTTGTGCCTCATCAAAAGTCGTTGTCGAAAGCGAATTAGAACGACGCTCAAAGCCACACGCTGCTTATTCCCTTATTTAATTGATCACAAAATATACGCCATCAGACATTTGTCAGTTCGGATGCTTTCATTTAGAGACCTTTTCAGCCCTGCATAATGACATGCATACACTTTCCAGTTTTATCGTACTGTACTGATACCAAGAATGAATTTCTCAATTGGGATTCGACATTTGTTCTTAGTTTTGTTGAGAAATCGAGACCAGTACGATTAATTTGTAAGATATGAGAACTTTGTATGTAATCTTCGGTTTTGTGGTATTTACAGTAAGTTGAATGCATGGCTGCAGAGCTGTAATAATGATGTTTGGTCAGTAGAAAGCAATGCGTCGAGTCTAGTGGGAGCCGTGTGGAATTGAGTTAGTTAATAATAGGAAAATTCGGTTTCTGTCAATAAAAATGGCGGCGTAAGCGGTGTCCCGAGCGTCTGGCGGCAATTCCGAGCCAACACGTTCAATTGGCTCTTTGACGCCGGCCACTGATAAAATTTGCTGACAGTAGGCGCAAAGTGGAAAATTGCAATTGATCTTTTGGGGATGGTGGCTAATTTCTCTGTCATACCCCGGGCACAAACCATTACTCTGCTAATGGGCGATTCGGTCTTTTTGATCGCCAACAGCAAATATAAATCTTAAACGGCCCGTCGGCTCGGCCGACTGATAGCTGTTTGCTTTGTGGCAGAACGCTCTTAATTGCCCGGAGAGGGTTAATTGATTCCGAAAAGCTATTTCCGCACCAATTAGCACGTTGTTGACTCAGACAGCTCTCTATGCTGCCAGATTTGGCGGCCCAGCTGCTGCCCAAATCTGTCGTCTTGACCCCTGCCGACAAACAAGCTCTCCATTCGGATTATCCTACTGAACCCGCAATTAATTAGAGCGCGCAATTGGGCGTGCAAAGTGTGTCTGTGGCCCACCCGCGTAGAGCGCATGCCGCGGCTTTTTGTGCGCGCGAGTCGAAGGGCAGCATACTGATTGCCCGATTTTCCATCAACATACCTCCTGTGTTATTTAATTCTCCGTACATGCATAGGTGCAAACCGCAACCAAACCACTGAACGGCTATGAATGTGTTAGCCGACCGATGGCTTTTTGCCGTCGCACTGAACTGCGCCACTTTCCCAGCGCTGTTTTTGTGCACGGCACAACTAAATTAGCTGCTCGCTCTGACACATTGCCATTTATTTGGGCTTTTCACCACATCTCATTTATCAGACACACACCCGCACTGCTCTGTCCACCGCGTCCTAATCATAACGCAACCGAATTGCAGCCAGCTATGCAGTAGCGTACCCAGATACGTCCTTCCGATGGAGGCGGGAAGAAAAAATCGGTCAAAAGTAAGAGATTCCAATAGATTATATAGTAAAACTGTTAATTTCTGCTAATTTTCCGCTCAGATTACCTTCTACGGTACGGCTGTGCGGTGTTCATGTCCGTTGTAATAAACCTTTTTTAAACCTTCTAACCTCATAATTTTATACCGCACCTTTGCATGCAATTATGCAAGAAGCAACGTCACAATTTGCCGAACTGATGCGTTGTAAAAACTTCGCGCTATAGTTCGACCAAACACAAGTCGGCCAGAAAACCGGTTGTCGTTGACGACAAACACATGCGTCCTCCCTCATGTGTAGCGTTTATAACTGGTGTGCGCTTCCCATTCCTGACTGTGTTATGGCGTTACTTCTTACGCTGGCCGTTCTAACAAACTTCTTGTCTGTTTCTGCAGTAATTCAGCACCACGAAGGCTTTAGCAAAGCTTCTGCCGATCTGTGGACTTCATGGAACTTCACAAATTTAACCGAACAGAGCTTGCCCGATGGAAACGGTTCTTATTCAATCGCCAGAGACGATCTAACTCCTCTTGCTGCTGACATTTCTGAAGAAGAGGAGCGAAAAGAAGCCAACGATTCACCGATTAAACCTCATCACTATCCCATCTTGATCATTCTGGCATTAGCGTTGTGGGTTGCTTTTGTTGGCTGCGGATTCGTGGCCTGGGTGAAGTTGGGCAAAAACGCCAACAAAGAACCGACAGAGGAGAATAGAGATTCTCTGTTTTACAGAATGCTGTCAACTAGAACTAACGACACAACACTGAGCGACAATGACGATTTGGAGAGGAACAGCCTGGAAGGTGATCAAACTGTCTCCGTTCCACTTTGACTCATCGCATTATGACGATCTGTTCTCGATCTCTGCCTACAAATGCGACAGTTTTGCTGTTGCTGTGGTTTAAAAAGCCAGAGTTGTTTTGTAGTGGTGTGAGAGGAGAGCAAAGATAAAATCTTTGAACCTTGAGCCACAGTGCTGCCAATTCCGAACGTGCGCCGTGGGTTGCCAGCACAGGCGCTGGCGCCGATAAGATGGCGCCTCCAGCCGTCGTCTGTGTTCGGGGACACATCGAAATGACACAGAACACAGCGGGCTGTCAGTTTAGTTGATTTTTGCCCTGAACCAACATCCATAGCAGCACTGTACGCGTGCCTTTAGCTTACCCAGACATCTCCTTGTTCGCTCGTGCTTTTCGAAGTCTCTCATTGGAATGGGTTCCTTGCATCTGTTGCATTGTCTGAATTGATCGCTGGCTGGGCACTCCATTAGCCAATGATCTTGAAGACTAGGAATTTCTACCATCTGAAATTCTGTACGATATTCCCTGTTTTTCAGTTGGTTGGTTGCAAATTAGCAAGCTACTAACGCCTCTTTGTTAGTAAGCGAAGAAGGCACCTCGTTGCAGTAATCGCACTTTCTCAGCATGGGACAAACTCGTAGGTAATGTTTGTCCAGCACAGTTTCATCCAAGAACTTTTGATTGATCTCGCCACAGAATACGCAGGTTCTGTGAAAAAAGTCAATAAAATACAGTAATTTAGATTTTTAGTTGTTTTGGGCCCGCACACAGCTGCGTACGAATACGAACATGTACAGTATGTCTCAGACAGATTAGGACAACACATTTTATTTTCGAATAAAACACAACATTAGAGATGAAGGAAGACAAACAGACAGACAGAGACACATAGAATTAGAAGATACAAAGTAGTATGTATACTTAACACAGCGTGACATATTACGGCAGTTAGAAATCTGACAGAACGGCGCTTTAGGACGGAAAGTACCGCAAACGGACGAACGTAGCAGCAACACAAAGATAGGCGTACATTAACGATGCATTCCGCGGTTACCGTACTTTTCTATGACCTCTGGGTCCACTCGAGACCCTCGTCGTCTGGTGCTAGCAGGTATACTGGGTCTGCGACCACTGGGTCCGCTATACCCACTAAAGTGAGCTGTTCACTCAGATCATAGGCTACTACAAAAGACGTACGTACTTGTCAGGATGTGACAAATCTGGTAATGAACCACGTCGTCTTATATTTGCAATTCGTTGTCTTTGGCCGCTGAAATACCTAACTAGGCAGAATTTCCGAAGCAATTGATTAGCCTTACCCATCGTAAGATTCTTGATCCCCGTTTCTGGAGGCACCGTTTGATTCTGAGCTAAACACAATAAAAATACAATAGAACTTATAAAAATGAGAAGGAAGCGAAATACAAGCATCCAATTAAAAATTTAAAGTGTCAAACTTAAAAACTAGACCGAACAGTAAGGTCGGAAAAAAGAGTATGTTGAACGAGGTATTCACTTTGTGCGGTGACCTCTGCCGCCTCTTTCGTCCAAACGAAATACAAACGAGCGAGTGAAAGTTTAAAAGTGTCAACCAAAGCTAGACCGAACAGTGAAGTCGAAAAAAGAGTATGTTGAACAAGGTATTCACTTTGTGCGGTGACCTCTGCCGTCTATTTTGTCCAGTTGGTCGTAAAGCGAACGAAAGAGTGGATTTTTATGAACAGTCTTTGACCCCAGGGGAGGCAGATGTTGCAGAACAATGTCTTTGTTGCCGTTTTTGTACATTTCCAACATGAGTCGCACCCCGGCATGCCGTACTTCGGAATCTGTGTGGAGGAGGCAGGACCGCGCAAACATACAAACTGTGTTCTCGTCCACTCCTCTGCAGAGGATTTTGTTTAAGGTAATATAGAAGATTGAACGCTTTTACAAGCTAGGATTCGGTGCACGGGTCTCGTCGACGATTTTTTCCGCGATGGTTGTGTGGCCTTGGTCTATTTTCACATGTCCGGTCGCTTCAAATGGTTTTAAGAAGTGCGAAATATAAGCTCGAGCTACCTGCAGTTAGACCGTCTGTACAGTACGTACAGTATGTTCAAAGCTTTACCAAAGTGTCCCCAGTGTTTATTACGTTCACAATTGTCTGGAGCGTATCTTTGCGAAAACGGGAATCCTAAACTTCGACACACTGATTTTCTGCACACTGTATTTAAACCGTACATTTACTGTATCCCCAGTGCGTGTAACAAGAGCATCGTACGTTCTTTTTGCCACTAAACCGGCCGAATTCTTAGCGATCTTGTGGTGAGAGATGAATTTTGTGCATACGTACTCCAGCACATCCAGGGCACAAGTGTAGACCTGAAGAAACCACTTGGCCAACAGTGCATTTTAGTGTTTGAATGAAAAACATACCGCGAAAACCTTATCTCGCAGTAATTTGTTTAAAAGTATAGTAGAGGGGGCAACAAGTCTGGCGGCTTCATCTTTAGACCGGCCAGAGGCGGATTCCAGTTTGGCTTTCAATTGTAGAAGACTGTCGCGTCTGTCTTCCCAGTTTTTCGAGTAAGCGAGTTCAACCTAAAACTACCGCTTGCCATGTGCTGACAATTCATTAACCACTTGCCGATTTGACGCCAAAAGTTTTGATAACCGGCGCCAGTTGTGGTTTGTCCGACGGTGGCACGAACGAACCGCCGTCACTGCCTCCCGTGGCAGTATCTTCTTCCAGTGTAAACGTGTCTTGTTTCTCCGATTCTGTCGGCTGAGATTCGATCGATGGCAACTTTCGGTCGGACCCATCTTCCGGGTATTCTTTGGGTGGTGCATCAGACAGCGACACTCTGCGTCTAAAGCTTTGACGATAGAGCAGAATACGTAGCTTATACTCGAACTTGTTGTTAATAGCTGGGAGTACTGTATTTTCTTTGCGCATGTAGGCGTTGGCCTGCGCTGGCTGCGATTTTGAAAGTGCCGAGGCGGAGGGAGCGAGAGGCGCTGGAGCCCCGTTATGATTTTGCTTCTGCTGCTGACTTTGTTCAAAGGGTTCTTCCTCGAAGACAATGTCATTGTCGATTTCTTTCATCAGCTCCTGAAGCAAACACTTTAGTTTAATTATGTGCTGTTTATGCTTTGCACGTGCTTCATTGTTTTCCAATAATTGTTTTAGGTTAATTTCAGCGTAGATGGCAGATCTCAAAGACCGAATTTCGTCCTTCAGGTCTTGCGCACGGTCGAAATCTTCTTCTTCGATTGCTTCACGCTTCTGGTGCTCCAGTTTATCAACGTCATCAATGGTCTGAAGCTGCGTGCTGTTGATACCACCGCACCGAAACAACGTTTTTACCTCTTTCAATCGGTGAATAGCGTGCTTAGCTTTCTTGGCGTAGGAAAAGCGTTCATCTCTGACGGATTTGCGTTTTTCGTGTTCCAAAATTTTTATTATTTGTCGCATTTCACTCGTAAATGTTTTGTCTTGTGCCGAAGCGCCTCTGCCGCTGTTGCCGTCGGCAGAATCGAGTCGTTTTCGACCTCCGCTACTCTGTCGATGTTTTTTGTCAGCAGATTCTCTCTTGCGATCGGCAGAACCGGATGCTGAACCACTTTGTTCCCCGTCGGATGCGTAAGATCCGTTTATGAGGATGTCTGTCAGACCAACCTAAACACAACGACTTTTGTTAGAGAAACTTGTAAATTGGGACTTACTTGGTTAAAGGGATTTTGGTCTCTGTTGGAATGATTTTCGTGCACCACAAACTTGATTAAAACGGCCACGCAATCTACTTGCAGAGAAGATTTTTCTCGACGTCCACTGTTGTCAAAATTTACAGAACTAAATAAAAGTTTTAGACGCTCATTCGAAATAAATAATCCGATTTAGTCCTACCCGACTTTGTTGTATTTGGCATTCAGAAACATAACATTTTCCGCACGAGGATTGGCCACAAATACCTCGACTTTTTTCGCTAAATCACAGACCATTCCAGTGGTTTAGAGATGCAACATACTATGTAACACAGTAAAACTTAAAATAAACGCCGTTCTTCAATACGGTTAGATCATCCACTGACCGGAGGGGAGGGGTTGGGGTTTTTAATTCCACCCGGATTTAGTCAAAAATCAAGGGGCGTCAGTACTAAAAAACACTCACAAGCGCTGATTTGGCCTCAAGCACTGCTACAATAATTGCTGCTTTCAAGTAATTTTAGTGGCTGAAATTGCAAAAAAATATTAGGTAAGTTGACCCAAAAGATATTGCTTTATTAGAAAAAAAGAGGAGCGGTTGAAAATCCCCTCTGTGGCGGTATTCCGATCTGAGGGTTAGCCCAAACACTTTTATAAGTGTACATCGTATGTACAGTATGTATGGTCGCCGGTCCCTTAACTGTAGCATTGCTATTTATAGAAGTGATTAATGGCGTTGAAGTGGTAGCCGCCAATCCACTACGTATTCGTCCAGGCGTTTATTGCAAATTTTACGGTACATTTGAGAAACTAACGGATGTAAGTGTGATGCGATGCAATCTGAATTTTTTCGATTCGGGCGCGTGACTTTAGGCTTAGCACCAGTTCTTGTGGGAAGTTGCAGTATCTAGAAATTGTACGTACGTGTACTGTACATGCATTGTACCAAAAACGGTTCTTGGGTGTACGTACTGAAAGAGAAGAGGAGGCTTTACTAGTAGATCTGGTATAACAACACAACACACACTCGAACGCACACACTCTCAGACGCACGCACACAACTATTCGATAACTCGCTAATACAAACACTCACACAAAACTATCAAATTCTTCATCACTCCCCTTTCAACGAGTGTCAACTGGCCGCCGCTGTGCCTGACAATCGGGGAAAGTGAACTGCGGGAACTGCTCCGCCTCTGTTGACTCAGAATCTCCAGCAACCTGCCCTGCACTAACACCACGCTGACTCGATCTCTTGAAGGCGATGTTTCGGCCTTGCTGTGCCTTCGCTCGCACCTGTTGCCTTGTCATCGGTAAAACAAACTGCTGTCTCTTGTCCAACAAACCAGAACGATTCATAATCCTCATAAGGGGTAGTGCGAAGGAAGAGAGAAGAAAAGAAGGAAGGTGAGAGAGGAAGAGAAAAGATGTTTAGAGGAAGGAGAAAGAAGAGGGTGATGAGGAGCAAGGTGATGAGGAGAAGATGGAAGATGAAGAAGAGAAAGAGGACGAAGAGGGTTAAGAGAAGAAGGAGAGAAAGGAGAGTGAGAGGAAGAGGGAAAAGAGTGAGAAGAAGAAGACAGAGGGAAAGAATGATAGTTTGTTCGAGTTTGTTGCCCAAGAGGTGGCATTCCGTTTCTCCCATGACGAGTCACCAGTTGAAGGCAAAGGCACAGAAAGGCCGAAACATCGCGCGCAAGAGATCGAACCAGTACCGTGTCAGTGCAGAGCAACTTACTGGTGATGCCGAGTCAACAGAGGCGGAGCGGTTCTCGCTCATTCGCTCATTCCCCGATTGTCAGGCACAGCGGCGGCCAGTCGACACTCGTTGAAAGGGGAGTGATGAAGAATTTGGTAGTTTTGTGTGAGTGTTTGTATTATCGAGTTATTGAGTGGTTGTGTGTGTGCGTCTGAGAGTGTGTGTGTTGTTGTGTTGTAAACCAAATCTACTAGTAAAGGTCTCCACTTCTCTTTCAGTACGTACATTTGTAGTGGAATTTCGAAATTCGGTGCAGAAATTCTACGCCCCGTTTCTGTCCAACAGTACAGTCAGGTAAGGCAAATTTAAGCCTTGTATTGATACATTGATTTTCATTGGTTTTAATTTTGATTGATTTTTATTGGCATACTTCGTATGCCCTCCTGAGGACGCTGCATTGCCAAGACAATTCGCTGAATAAAAGAAGAAGATACAATCCTTTTAACGCTTATGTCTTCATGTAAAGGCTAAAAGATCCCATGTTAGCCATAGATAGCTACTAGCTTTATAAGGCTTCTTAGCTATAGAAGGCTCTATAGCCATGTACCTATGTATGACTATGGCTTCTCAAATGCATAGCCGTACATGGCTACACAGCCTTCTATGGCTAGCATGGGATCTCTTAGCATCCATAGCCTTTTATGGAGACATAAGCATTAAAAGGATTGTATCAACACAAGGCTCAATTTCCCTGACTGTCCAACCAGAGCATGAAAATTAGACAGTTTTTGCGTTTAAAACGCACTTCGATGTTGTTCTTGTTCTTCGGTTAAACAAGCTTCGTTCATAACAATACGTTTTCCGATTTTTTTTACCATTTTTTTCCTTCTACACCCGCCGAAGAGGGATTCATGCGCTCCGTACACTTTCCCTTACGCAGCGCCGCAGTGTACGTATTGTGTAGATGGTTGCCGACAATAATAAGTAAGAAGAAAACGACTGGTTTACTTGGTGGAGACCCATGATTTGGTTTGCAACAGTCCCTCATAAATCTCCGAAGTATCATCATCGATATCGATGCTTCTTTCACTGGAAGCGAATTCAACTTTGAAGTCGATATCTTCGTAGACCATTGTACTGTCTATTTTGGGAAGCACGACTGCTATATCTGACGAGCGCAGTGGCTGCTGTTTTGACAGTGTTGGTTTGTGTTGCTAAGTACCACCAACGGTCGTCCATAAACAACCTTTATTCCAATAACAGTATATTTTGCTTCTTTTTTGCCCTGATTGCAATCAATACTACCCTATTAGTTCTTTGTTCCTTTGCTAATCGATACATGCCAGTGTTGTATGAACACGATAAAGCTTGAGAACTCTTTAGCTTGGCTTTTGCGCGCTTTTTTTCGTGAGTGGTTGAGGTAGCGATAGAGCTCCAGATTCCTTCAGCATTTCTTGCAACATTCGCAGTTTCCTGTAAAAAGAATGAGGTAACCATACAAGTAACAGAATCGATCACATACTTGGCTTTCATCTCTTCCTTAGAGCCGCAACCGAACGAGATTCTTCGCGTGTTTCCCTTACATCCTTGCGGACCGATTAGATGCTGTTGCCATGCTTCGGAATTGTCGTAGACTTGTTTATCACACAGAGGACACCAGATGTAGCCGTCCAGAGCAGTGACAGCTAGAACTCAGTCAATCTGATGGGTGTCCTGCATCGAAACAGGCGTAACTACTGTGGCAGTTGATTCCAAGGTCGTGGTTATGTTGTTGCTCTTCTGAAACAGCTTGACCGCATCTTGTGCACGGCTGCAGCGCTCCTTTCAGAAATTGGCACTTGTTTATGTAATGGTCATTTAATGTTGACACTTCCACTGGCTAAAATTCATAGTTATAATGAAGACTTTGAATTAATGAGATTTTGAAAAAAGCTGGGGAAAATTTTCAAGAGGCCCCTGCCCAACCAGGCTGAAAAAGGCTTTTGAAATTGGCTTTAAAAAAAGGAGAAGACGTTGACCGTTTGTCGGACGAGTGCCCTCTCCAGCACAGCAAGTACTGATCCTTAGACTTATTCTACCCCATCAGGAAATTTTTGTAAAAATTTTGTATAGGAAAACCTGATTTAAAAATAAGCATCAATCGGAATCAGATGTAAACGAGCTAAAATAGTTTATTTTAACCTACGTATTTTAACGAAAAATAAGCAAAAACACTTTATTTTAGTAAAAATCGGACTTGGTTGGTTTGGTTTACCATCCTCTGAAACCCAGCTCAGCCTCCCTCAGAATTTCAAACTTCTACCTCCTTTTAGCCCAAATGCTAAGCACATGTCTGATTAAATTGACAGGTTTGGTTGCATTTTAGTACGTATACTCCACAGGCGTTTATAATTTGGACTGTAATTTCTTACTTCCAGCATGTACCCAACTTACAACTGCCCAGAAGAGTACGCTACTGAAGACAATTTTTACTCAAAATGGCACGGATGCGCGTCTTTGTACTGTACTTTATCGGTGTTTGAACGGCGAGTTTCAGTTGAGTTGACAGTACTCACTTTTTCGCAATAGCTGCAACGATTGACCATGGGGCAGCAGTCGGTGACATGAGTTTTATGCATAGGTTTAGAGGAGAACTCGTGGTTCCTCTCCCCACACAAGGAGCAGGCTGGAGCGGTGAGGTCGGGTTGAGGTAGTTGGAGATTGTCGGAATAGTCAGACCGATCAGCTACGACTTTGGTCGCCGAAGGTCCCTCTGCCCAACTCCTTTTAATCTGCGGCGCAGTCTTATTAGGAGTGGCCGGTTTGTGTTCGGAGTATTTGCGTCGAAAGTAATATGGATCGAAAGTGCTGTCTTCGTTTCCCGGGGGAGGCGGCAGCCAGTCATTTCGTGTGCGGCGCCGACCGCTGGGCGACCGTCGACGCTCGGCGACGTGCGTGCGACCGCGCCAGACTTCTCCTCTAGAAATCAGTTGCAAACCGTATGCATTGACTGCATAATAGAAATCTAGTCTACCGGCTGTCCGACTGACTTCGATGCATCTTTAGAAAAGTCGGAAAACACCAGGGTTCTCATGCAATCAGAGAAGCCAGTGCTCTTTGTCTCGAACGAAACGGAAAATTAATTATTTATAGACGTTGCTTGGCACTCAAGTATTAATCAATCTTGGCTTGGATGGTTTGCGGCATTTTTCCAAGAACTTTCCCTGTTTGAAGAAAAAGGCTGAGCAATGTCAATTAGAAAAATCGGACTTGTAATTATTTCAAGTCCTATTAGGTGTTCAGCAAAAAACATTCGATTAGAGCCCAGATTTGCTCTATCTGGACACTAGGGAGATTGAAGCCGAGGCCAGATAGAAACTGCGTCGTTAACTTGATTAGTGGTGCCTGGTGAATTCGAATTCGTGGGCTAATCGAATCCGGGACGCCCACTGCATGACGAAATTCGGACGTTTGGTTTGTGAGTCACTGCCCTTAGACTTTATCTCAATCCCAAACAGAACAAATACGTAGCACTTTGGATTCAAAATATATGCCACAAAAATTATCCAGAAGAATGGACAAATAGTAAATTAAACGATCTCAAAATCAGATTTCCGGACAAGAAATGCATGACCTGTTTTGTACCAAAGCCTCAACATAAAGTTCCCTATACCAATCTGTCCCTACAGTACTATGTACCAACAAATTTCTTGGCATTTGATGCCGAATTCAGCCAAAGTACATTATTATGGTGTGTCTACTACAATGTATAAAAAGATTACATGTACAGTAAGAATTACAAAAGCAGTCGACCGGGCATAGCGATAAATACAGTATGTACAAACAGAACGAAGTGTCCAGAGCACACCTACATATAAAAAGGTATATCTATGCACAAATTCCACTGAAGGCAATGCAATACAGATGGTAAGATGCAATGGCAATTCTGAGAGAGATATTTGTCAGACTGAGCAGAAGAAGGAAGGAACACAAACACCAGGGTATTCAATTCCTAGTAATTGTTCGGGACAGTCCCGTTTACTATTGCGAATACCTTCAGGCTTTCGCCACCGACATCAACGGACATCGCTCCTGGAGCAGCGTGAGGAACTTGTCGCTGAAGATGTTCGAGTTGACGAGTTCCAGTTGTCGCAGGTCGCTGGCCAGCACCTCCAACGTCTCGGGAGTCACTTCTTCGTCCATTCCACTGCACCGCACGTGCGTCAGAGACAGTCGTTGCAGTTTGGGCAGCGCCAGCAGACAGGCCAGTACATCCTGTCCGTGCTGTCGGTCGACCAGGTGGAACTGTCCGAACTCGACGTCTCGCAGACTCTTCTGACTAGTCAGCAGCATCATCAGGTCCTCCAGCTGCCCGGCATCCGGCCGGAACTTGAGGTTCGAGCCAACTCTCAGCGACTCGATCTCGCTTAGCCGGTGACCGCGCACTCGAAGCGCCTTCAGGAAATGGAACAGACCCTGCTGATTCTGGAAGTAGATCTCCTTCGACTCCGACACCAACTGGAGCGCCGGCATCTCGAGCAGCAGTCGTGAGCCGGCACTGACCAACTCGTTCCAGAAACCATCCGCCGACAGCTTGCGCAGATTCTTGAACTGAAGAAGCGCTCCAAGCGCGTTCGGTGCGGCGCGTGGTACTCCGTGCTCTTTGCCTATGTCGAGACTGGTCAGTTTCGGCAAGTATTGAGCGAGGTGGACCATGTCGGAGAGGGTCAGCTGGACGGGACAGCCTCGCAGCTTCAGGTGCTCCAGATTGGGGAACTGGTGGTAAAGAAAGGCCGTCAATTGCTCGAGATCCATGAAGCTTTTATGGGCCGGCTCGGTCTCCCACCGATGACAGTAGGTGTTTAGCACATCCAGCGACTTGACCTTCTTGTCGTGGTCGAGAACCATCTGACGCACTGCTCGGGACACCAGTTTTAGCGACAGACGGATGGTGGGATCGCAGAACTCCACCACCAGACACAGCACTCGTTCCGGTAGAAGCATGTTTAGGAGACACGCGGTTAGCAATCGAACGAACGTTCTCGAATGCGGCGACAGACACGAGACTCGCACGTGAAACTGGCCCAAACTGGATAGAAGCGGTTCTCGATGCCGCCAGCGGCCGGCAGGGCAGGCCAAGTCAATAAGAGCTGTTTTTACTGGCGCAGCGGCGACAGCTCAGCCCCGAATCAATTACGGCCAACGACCAGCTGCCACACTTTTAACTCGATTTTAAAATGCATCTCGCAGTCTGGTGCCAGCTCAGCTGCCGCGCACGTGAACGAAAACAACAGAAACAAAATGCCTGGGCGCCCGCGCCGTCGAATTTTCAATGAAACCGATCGAACGAACTCTGACTGCCCCCGCCGATGACGCGCTTGCGCCGCCTTGTGCAAACAATATTTGTGGTCGCTCCTGCTGTATACGTCAAAGCAGCTTATTGGATTCTTTTTATAGCCTGCTCCTGCTTACAGCTAATCATTGCTGGCAAGCACGAGACGAGGAAACGGCAGATCGATAAAAAACGGCTAAATAGAGGTGTAAAGTTGTATGCCGTTTTTAGCACCAGTCGCCTGTTGCATAAGCAGCTTTAGTTCCGACTGAGATAACAGCACAGCCCAGATGACACTGTTTTCGAACTTTGCTCGTCTCGTTCTTCTAACCGACGAGAGCTTAGAAGAAGTAGTTCAAAGGGCCACCTTGTTTTCCGGACTCAGACAGTGCACAAAATCCAAAGCCATTCCTCACTGTCACTGCTGCTGCGATGATACCGAACGAACGTTCAGTCGTGGTGGAGACCAAACTGCTTGTCACAGCGGTCTTCCACTGCCTTTTCGGTACGTCTGCTTACATGAGCGTCGGCGCCCTAAATCAACTGGAGAACAAAGTGCAGCAGTTTGTCAATGAATCTGTCTCTTCTCATTATGCTTTCGAACTCTCCCAGCCCCAAATAGTCTGGCTGTGGTCGCTATGCGTGGCTGCAGTTCCGGTCGGTTCGATTATTGGCGCCCTGCTAACTGGGTACATAATGGAACAGCTGGGCAGAAAAGAATCCGTAACAGTCATCAAAGACGCGGTTCAAATTTCCGGCGCTGTGTTGCAGTTTGTCTCCAGACCTCTGAACTCTATCGAGCTTTTTCTGGTCGGCCGGTTGGTATCTGGAGCAGCTGTAGGAATCTGCACTCATATTCCATTCCTACTCACGCAATTCTCTTCCCGTAAGGAACGCGAATGGGTATCTACTGCCTACCACATGTCAGTGCCGTTTTGGACCCTGGTCAGCACTGTACTGGGTCTGGAAAACGTCTTCGGACTAAATTCTAAGTGGCGGTACGTACTGTTACTGTCCGGTGCGCCACCGATTGTGCATGTGATTTTGGCGCCATTGTTTCCCACACTTCCCACCTATCTCTACATGAGCATGAGAGATAGACGCGCTTCCCTGAAACCGCTTGGATTGGACTCGAATGGAGAGAGTGACCTGGAGCACGACTTGACACCAAATAAGTTGAGCCAACAATCACTGCTGAGTCGGCAGCGTACTTCGCTGTACGAACTGATAACCACTAAACATCTCCTGTGGCCGGCAGCTCTGTGTGTGGCTGTAAACGCGGCCGTCAATTTCGGCGGCAAAGACATTGCGATACGGTATTCAAGCGGGTTTTTCGAACTTGTGGATGTGCGCGAGCACAACGCTCAGATTCTAACCGTCCTGTTGGTGCACGTTCCCGGTTTTCTGGTTTGTATTCTCGGACTGACTTTGCAGTGTCACTGTGGCAGACGACCGTTGCTTCTATTTGGATTGTTGTTGGGTGTTTTTGCCGTCAGTTTTCTGACCGCAGCCACCCTATCCAAGGAGACAAATAACGCCGCTGCGTGGGTTCTGGCAGTGCTGGGTCTGCTTCTGAGTTCGGTCTCGTACCACATAGGTCCCAGTTGCATCGCTACTGTGATGGTAGATGAATTATGTCCTACCGTAATTCGCTCAGCAGTGGTCAAACTCTCTTTTTTGGCCAATAACATACCTTCCTTGATGGTCACTCTGTTCTTTCCACCTCTGCAAATGGCAATTGGCTCGTACGCCGTCCTGCCCTTTGTGATTTTCGGTACCGTCTGCTTCATTCTTCTCTCCGTTTTCCTGCCAGAATCGAGCGGACGTTCGGTGGATGAAATCGTCGGTCGATGGCTTCCGCATCACCAGCAGCAGAATGGACAAAGTGAGACTGATTCGCTTACGAAAGTAAAAAATCCAAACGGAATCTATTACTATGGGTCAGGGTTTATTGTGTAGATGTGATTGCTGTCTGTACTTTCAATTTGAACATACTGTATCTATGTAATTTAATACATGCTCATTTTTACGAGAATGTGGGTGGTTTTGGTGCGAATTGCCTTTAATAATTTGGTGGTTAAGGGATATGTCGTTCATTCTCAGTTCCTTTTAGTGTTAAGTGAACCATGCGTATACTCGATTAAGCCCGCAATTTGCTCAGATGTACTGGCGTGCGAGAGGCAGCCAAATTCGGTTTCCTCTAGTCGATGTCAGACCCTACGTGCTTGGTTTCCCGCGAGCTTTCTGATTGCAGATGCTTTATTCTGAGCCACAATTAGAAGTTCGTTAGTCGAGTTTCAAACACTTCATACGCTAAACAAAGCTAATCCGCGGGTGCGTATTCTCCTCTTGTTTGCAGCTGCGAAGTTTTTGTTTGCGAAATATCAGCACGTACAGTACGTCGGTCTTCTGGGTTCTCCTGGGTCCACAGTGTCTGTCTGCATTTACATCAAGAAGCTTTTACATGGACCAAAAGTTGGACTCTTTAATGAGAAAGTAATTGAATTGCAGCAGCTGCCCGGGTCTATTCTAATCAAATGGCTCCGCCAGGCTAAGTTGCTGTTTCGCTTCTAAACTGAAACCGATTTTGGGTGTGTTTGGCTGTTATTTTCTGAGAAACGCTATCCAAGTCTGTTTTAGGATGAGAAGGAATGTTTTTGTCCAATTCAATTATGTCTGAAGTGTCGGAAACGTTTGACGGCTTCAGTACAGACGGTTTCAACCCTGCATTCAGAACTTCAGCAACTCCTAAACGAAGTTTGTGCTGCCGGCTACAGCCAATACTGCGTCTTCTTCAAACCTTTGCGTTCTTTCCCGGATGGTTGAGTGCCGATCGAGGGACCGGACTCTGCACCAGTCGAAGCCTCTTCCTGTCGCTGTTTTCAGTGACCGTTTTGTTGATAAATGGAGCTCTGTTCGGATACACGGTGAAAGTCAGTGCCGATTACATACAAACGTTTGGAAATTTGCATGCGTCGTCGGTGAGCAGCATTATAACCGGCATAAAGCCGCTGATTAACTTTGTCAACATGACCATATTCCTAATCAAGTTCGAGAAACATGGCCGACTGCTGGGCAAGTTGGATAAAATGGACAGTGCGTTTCAGAAGCATCTGCGTTGCTCTCCGAACACAGAGAAAATGACGATTACTACTTACGGGCTGCTTACTTTAGCCGCCCTGCTCCCTCTTCTGATTAGAGGAATTGAAATGTACAGTTTGGAAATAAGGTTAGTTACCCTTCCATCGGTTTAGGTGGTTCATGTATGTATGCAAAGCTGCATACATGTACTAGGGGGTTTGGGGAGTTACCCCCTACATAGCTAGAAAGGCCAAACCCCCTCACCCCCGAGAGAAGTTTAGGGACCCCCGACCCAAAAATGCAAGTACTGTACTGGTCTGGTGGCAGCTCCAGTACTAACAAACTGGCTCAGAAATAACAAATTTTTAGCTTAAAATTCGCTTGAAAAGCCTTTGGAAACCGAATTTGCCGTTTCGACTGCTGATGTTTAAGAGAAATCGATGTTTTTCGAAGCCCTTTTACTGTGTTTTGCTTGTTTTTAGCTCTAAAACGCTATTTAACACCTTAAAATAGCGGTTTTTAGCCTCCATACTGAGAAAAACGTGCTAAAAACGCATTTCCAGGCGTTTTGGAGCTTTTTGAAATTTTGGACCCCCTCTCTGGGCGAACCCCCCCTCGGGCCCCCCTGACGGAAACCCCCTTCCCCCTCCCAGGGTCGGGACCTGTTACATGTATGCAAACCTGTTGTCTGCAAGCAGAGATTCATTAGTGGAGCAAGCACTAATGTCATAAAATCTCTTGTTCCTCTACAATCAGGCCCTGTGCTTTTGCCAGTATAAAGT
Source organism: Sabatieria punctata (assembly GCA_030248155.1). Taxonomy (NCBI): domain Eukaryota; kingdom Metazoa; phylum Nematoda; class Chromadorea; order Araeolaimida; family Comesomatidae; genus Sabatieria; species Sabatieria punctata. The sequence continues at coordinate 2,865 of JASANB010007286.1, read as the reverse complement.
AGAAACCTGCATGGCCCGGCTTTTTAGCAGCCCGACCCGGCCCGGATTTTCAAATTTTTTGGTAGGCCCGGCCCGGGGGCCCAAACAGGCAAGAAAATTTATCCTACCAAACCACATTTAAAAGGTGTTCTAAGCTTAAAACGAATAGAAATTTACTGTCTCAGTAGTTTTATAAGGGCTGGTTGTTTGGCCAGTGTCCAAACAGGGTGAAAAAATTAAAAAATTAGCCTTCAGAAAGGCATTTGGCATCATTTTCGATATGGCATTCTGAAGATAAAATTAACAGTTTTATTACTATATAACCACATACAAACTGTTGGCACTTAAACGTAACTTGACTTTTAGTTAAGAGCCAAGAGGCCTGGCCCGGTAGTCACAAATCTCAAACCTCCTCTCGACCCGGGCCGGGCAGCCCTTTCCAGGCATACGTGGGCCGAAAAAATCCAGAGTAAGTATGACTTTTCGTCGGGGTGAAGAGTATACAATCGCTTTCCCAAAAAAGGTCCCCAAAATTATCAGAGGAGGAGGTTCGGGGCGGGTGTATGGTATGGCCGGCGAGGGGGTAAATCCCCTAATCCCCCGGCCCATGTATGTTTATACTGTATTTGAGAGAACTCTCTGTCTGTTCCAGCTTTATCGATAGGTCCAGCTTATTGGCCTCCATTTTCAACTCAGTCAGCGTGTTGCTGGTTCCGCTGCTGTCTATCTGGAATATTCTGCCTCTGCTTTACTACGACGTCATTAGTCGAATCATTCGATTTTGGTGCGTGCAATTGCGAAAGCAAATGAAGCACGAACGCGCACACCGCAGACGGAACCTTCAGTTTTACTACGAGCAGTTTGTGGCGATCAGTAAAACGCAGAAAACCATGGGTGGTCTGTTCAACCTGTTCGTGCTGTTTTCGGTCGGTTGGAGTCTGTTCAGTCTCTGTCTGACCATTTACTTCTGCACACAAGCCACCGCCACCATGGACGCACCGCCGGACGGACTCACCGATTCCGAGCTTGTTCTGTGGCGCAAACGCGTGCTATTCAACATTGTTTACAGTTCGATGCAGATTTTTGTGGCGCTAGCATACATTCTCACGATTTGTGCCACGGGCACGGCCACAAACGAAATGGTCACTTGACTTAGAAGTAGTTTTCTAACAGTTCTAGAAATCTTTGTTTTAGACGAGAAAAATTGTCGATGTTGTCTTATCTCCGAAAAGCATCCAGGAGTTCGAGTCTGATCCAATCCAGGTGCTGGAAAGCCAATCGGCACTATTTTGTACGCTGTTCTCGCATTTTAGGTGGCTTTTTTTGTTCATAAGCTGAACATGCAATACGCATGGGGTATGAGTGTGTGGAAGGTGTTCCCTCTTGAACGTGGGGTCTTTTTCACGGTACATATTTTATGCTTGAAGAAATTTAGCGTACTGAACTTTGCGCATTCGTTTTAGCTGGTCAGTTTGATCGTGACCTATTCGTTTTTTCTGCTGAAGCTGAAAGACTTTCGTCAATTTCTCGCTTCCAATTTCAATGGTACAGAACCGATTGATTACAGACAAGACGGTTTTCCAATTCCGCCGTAGATAAAGAAACTTTCTTGCTCTGACTGAAGTGATTAAAAGTATACGACGCCGTTTCTGTTGATAGATTTTCCGCTATAAAAGCTCTGTTTGCGTATCGGAGCACTGCGGCTATCAAACCAAAAGTCCATTATCCTGGGCCGCCAAGCCGACAACTAAACTCTGCCCCAAGACCAAAAGGACGCCGATCGCGTTTTGCAGAAAAGCGGACAACGGTCAACAAAACAAAGAACAGTGCTAAAGGCGAAGGATTTATAACCCCTCCAGTTTGTGCGGTGCCTTGTAGACCGTATTTATGACTAGGGTATTAGGGTCAGTTACGCATTCTCTCCATATAAAAGCAGCGCTCTTTCAATACTCCATCAGTGATACTTGCGTCTCTTCTACTTCACTTGTGCTGTGCCCAACGATTGGTGGTCTGTGTTGCGTGGCTCCGTGCAGGTATGGGCTGTGTGTGTACTCTGATCTCGCTGTAAACTAGTCGTGACTAGAGACACACTCAGCTCATGGCCGCACTCTGTCTCTACAGTTGGATTTGTGCGTTAGTGCGTCGTGGGTGAGGTCCGGTCATGGTGTTTACAGTCCATCACCGGGTGTTACTCATGTCGTGCCGACGTAATGAAACACTTGGAAAGGTTTTGGACCGAATGACAGAGGCTGTGTCCACAGTGTCAATGCGTAGTTGTTCATTGCACATTGGCCACAGACCTCCGACATTCAGCCATTGGTCAGAGTGCTGGTGATGCACTCTGTAATAGCAACTGTATCACAGTACCCTGGCCTACGGCTGTGTGTTTCTTCGAATCGTGCGTCTATTCGCTGCTTTACCCAATTGATCCTTGCTTGCATGCCTGAGTGCGTGTCTAATGTTTCACGAAATATTCATGACTAGAGTCGCACTCGGCTTTGCGGTTGGTTCGTTTTCTTGCACTGCTGGATCTGTCATCGGCTTGATTTGCTTGTGATACAACGGTCTGTTTACTGTATCACAGTAAATCTGGCTGGCTGATCGGCAAACCGCAGTTTCGCTCAACCTCATTGTTTCTGCAACAGTCATCCGACCCAGTACTTTATAATACCATATCGTTTCTGAACTGGTATTGGGGTTTCGACGCATTCGGTAATACTAATTGGGAGGTGTCAAATCGATGGTATTGAGGTTTTCAGGTATTCTTCGCACTCTAGTTTCAGGCATTGTTCTAGTTTACACCATACGAAAGTAAATTTAAAGTTTGTCTTTGGTAAGCATTCATTCCTGCGAATGTCGATTTATGATAATATGGAATCGGATCCC